>CM076607.1:73818740-73949445 GCA_038502775.1 Hippodamia convergens
AACCAGAGAATACTTTGGAGATCCCAATCATCTGGATGCACCAGGATCTGTCTGTACATCTTCGTGATGTCTGTGGAGAAGACAAATTTAAAACGACGTACCCAACATAATACATCAATGACGTCTAATTGTAGTTTCGCTCCTGTATGCATTATATCGTTCAGAGAAGGACCGTTGAGGTGGGACTGGAACCATTGAACACAACCCGAGTTTGGTGGAATGCGCTGTCTGGTTTGGACACCATGATGTTGGCAAAAAGTACCTGGAGGCGAGATGACAGTTGGGAGCTTTCTCATATGCCTGAGCTGTTCATATTCGGAGAGGAACTCTTGTAGAGGCGGCAATATTCTTGGTTCCCTCGAACTGCGGAGGAGTCCTTGGAGGCATCGATAGGCACGTTGTCTGGAAGATCCCAAAATATTAGGAGATGACTTTAATGGGAGTCTTACCATGTATTTGCCAGAAGAAAGCCGAGAATGAGTTGCTTGAAGTGGTCTTCACATTCTGTTCATCAGGAGTGAGGTGAACGATGGAGGAGGACTTGACTTCTTCTTGTTCCCAGAACTTTGCGAGTAGACGGTGAAGGTCGGAGTCTTGACTGGCATGATATATATGTGGCTTACTTGAGGAGACTTCTTGAGGAGAGCATATTGGACCTAGGACCAACCATCCAAATATAGATAACTGGGCTATTGGAGTTGACTCATTCGGCCCTGTTCGGAGTTGAGGAAGAATTATGGCACCATAGACATCAGCACCCAGTAGAATGTCGATTGGCCTTGAAGTGAGGAAGTCTGGATCAGCGAGCTTCAAATTGTAGAGATGAGGCAGAGAGAACGGTCTTGTAGAGCAGTTAAACGAATATAGATTAGTACAAGGAGATGACAAAAATATAGGCATTTATATTCACGGTCTTTGAGAGTTAAGAGGTTTCAACGTAATTGAAACTGATCCTCTTGATCTTGAGGTGACTTCACCAATTCCAACGATGGTGAGATTGGACTGGCTTCGAGGAAGGCTGAGTTGACGAACGAGGTCTTCAGAGATGAACGAGAGTTCTGATCCAGAGTCGACGAGAAGTCTTACTGTGTGCGAGGTCACTGGAGTGATGATGGTGGCTAGAGCGTTGGCGAGGAGAGTGAGCTGTTCTTTCGGAGGCGTTGACTCTTGGAGGGGTCCTTGACGACTGCCTGAAGGCATTCAGGCCTTCTTGAAGGCGGCGGGCTTGCTGACTTCTTGAGGAGTCTTCGAAGAGGTGGCTGAACTTGTTGAGGTGGCCTAGTGAGGTTGTCATGTGGAGGTGGTCATGGAGAGGATTGGATGAGGAAACTTCAGTTGATCTTGACGCCATTTAGGTCGGAGAACGCAGAGGACGACATTTGAGGAGTCATTAGAAATCAGAGGAGGCTACATTAACAGAGGAGGAGCAAGAGTACCTGATCATAGCTGAACTTTTCAGAGTATAGCTGATTTGAGCTGTTCTTCAATTAATCAATTGAGACAAAATTTACAGTGACAAACTACTTTTAGCAAGCAGGGTTAGTGTTCGTCAGAAAAATAAGAGTTACAATTGATAATTATGAGAAAGACAATATGAGAGTACATTGTATGAGTGTAAATCACCAACCCTTTGATTTGTTTGAAGCTGAAAGCTTGAGTTGCCACTTGCTAAATGTTTCCGATGAATGAACTTGAGAATTTCTTAAATATACTGAGGAGTTCATACCAATCTAATCATGTGCGCAGTACTTGAGGAGACTGCTCAAGGTGAAGCAGGGATTGAGACTGTCAATCAGGTTCAATGTGTGAATTATTTGATCGTTCAAATATTTCAGAGAAGTTGAGTTGAGTTTATTGAGAGAGAAGACTGATTCCATGATTCACCCTTATGCTTGAGATTGTTCATTCATCTGAAACTCGAGAAAATAATTAGCAAATTTAATGAGAAGTGCATGATTGAGAAATGAGATGACTACACTGAGATAATGAGGTGCACATGAGAATATAATGAATCAAAACTCATTACCACAAATAACGTTCATTTTGGAAGCATTCAACTAGTATTTCCATTGTGAAAAGTCTAGAGAAATCTGAAAAATCATGAGAACAGCAAAATATATCAAAATATGTATCTTAGAGGAGTCAATTCCAATAGTTAAATGCAATAGAGATTTTCTGAGAGTAAAATGATAGAGGATTACCAGTATTTTTTATAGATTTTATGATCTAAAACGTGGACACATTTTCAAACTTTGTAAAAGTAGGAGAATAACTATAAATATGCATTAATGAGAGATGACTTTGAGAAAGGTTCACTTACCTAAATGAATACTTCCAAAAATGAATGAGATGTACAATTAATTTGCGAGGTGACTTTTGAGAATTCTAAATTTCACAAGAGAGGTCTGATCTTCAGAGAATGTCGATACAGAAAGGGAAAATTGATTGATTGATACAATTAATAACAAGCATGAGTTGATCTGTCACTAGGTTAGTCCATAGAGGTAGGTCAGTTCTGATATCAATCAGCTGTTCATAGAGTTGCAGAGATCGAGTTGACGTTTCGGTGCGTTCGGACCATAGGCGTAGTTGAGGATGACGTCTGAGGGGCTCAATTTTTAACACTCTAGCATTGTAGAAGTTTTTGTGAATTTCAGGAAAACTTGTTTAAAATCTGAAATAAACAAGTTTTTGGGATACTGTCAACGGTTTTAGGTGTCCTAGTCCACCTGTGTGCCAAATTTGTAACCGATACTACTGTTTCCTCTATACTCTTGGGCGTTCCTGTGAATTTCAGAAGAACTTGTTCAAAATCTGAAATAAAACAATTTTTGGGTAACTGTCAACGGATTCAGCTGTCCTAGTCCACCTGTGTGCCAAATTTGAAACCCATTCTACTGCGTCCTCTATACTTCTAGACGTTTCTGTGAATTTCAGATGAACTTGTTTAAAATCTGAAATAAAGAAGTTTTATCGTAACTGTCAACGGATTTGGGTGTCCTAGTTCACCTAAGTGCCAAAATTGAAACCTATAGCACTATTTCCTCTAGCATTGTAGAAGTTTTTGTGAGTTTCAGGAAAACTTGTTTAAAATCTGAAATAAACAAGTTTTTGGGATACTGTCAACGGATTTAGTTGTCCTAGTCCACCTGTGTGCCAAATTTGAAACCGATACTACTGTTTCCTCTATACTTTTGGGCGTTCCTATGAATTTCAGAAGAACTTGTTCAAAATCTGAAATAAAACAATTTTTGGGTAACTGTCAACGGATTCAGCTGTCCTAGTCCACCTGTGTGCCAAGTTTAAAACTTGAAACCGATACCACTGTTTACTCTATACTTTTAGACGTTTCTGTGAATTTCAAATGAACTTGTTTAAAATCTAAAATAAAAAAATTTTGTGATACTGTCAACGGATTCAGGTGTCCTAGTACACCTGTGTGCCAAATTTGAAACCGATACCATTGTTTACTCTATACTTTTAGACGTTTATGTGAATTTCAGAAGAACTTGTTTCAAGACTGAAATAAACTAGTTTTTGGGTAACTGTCAACGGATTTAGGTGTCCTAGTCCACCTGTGTGCCAAAATTGAAACCTATAGCACTATTTCCTCTAGCATTGTAGAAGTTTTTGTGAATTTCAGGAAAACTTGTTTAAAATCTGAAATAAACAAGTTTTTGGGATACTGTCAACGGATTTAGGTGTCCTAGTCCACCTGTGTGCCAAATTTGAAACCGATACTACTGTTTCCTCTATACTTTTGGGCGTTCCTGTGAATTTCAGAAGAACTTGTTCAAAATCTGAAATAAAACAATTTTTGGGTAACTGTCAACGGGTTCAGGTGTCCTAGTCCACCTGTGTGCCAAAATTGAAACCTATAGCACTATTTCCTCTAGCATTGTAGAAGTTTTTGTGAATTTCAGGAAAACTTGTTTAAAATCTGAAATAAACAAGTTTTTGGGATACTGTCAACGGATTTAGGTGTCCTAGTCCACCTGTGTGCCAAATTTGAAACCGATACTACTGTTTCCTCTATACTCTTGGGCGTTCCTGTGAATTTCAGAAGAACTTGTTCAAAATCTGAAATAAAACAATTTTTGGGTAACTGTCAACGGATTCAGCTGTCCTAGTCCACCTGTGTGCCAAATTTGAAACCGATTCTACTGCGTCCTCTATACTTCTAGACGTTTCTGTGAATTTCAGATGAACTTGTTTAAAATCTGAAATAAAGAAGTTTTATCGTAACTGTCAACGGATTTGGGTGTCCTAGTTCACCTAAGTGCCAAAATTGAAACCTATAGCACTATTTCCTCTAGCATTGTAGAAGTTTTTGTGAGTTTCAGGAAAACTTGTTTAAAATCTGAAATAAACAAGTTTTTGGGATACTGTCAACGGATTTAGGTGTCCTAGTCCACCTGTGTGCCAAATTTGAAACCGATACTACTGTTTCCTCTATACTTTTGGGCGTTCCTGTGAATTTCAGAAGAACTTGTTCAAAATCTGAAATAAAACAATTTTTGGGTAACTGTCAACGGGTTCAGGTGTCCTAGTCCACCTGTGTGCCAAAATTGAAACCTATAGCACTATTTCCTCTAGCATTGTAGAAGTTTTTGTGAATTTCAGGAAAACTTGTTTAAAATCTGAAATAAACAAGTTTTTGGGATACTGTCAACGGATTTAGGTGTCCTAGTCCACCTGTGTGCCAAATTTGAAACCGATACTACTGTTTCCTCTATACTCTTGGGCGTTCCTGTGAATTTCAGAAGAACTTGTTCAAAATCTGAAATAAAACAATTTTTGGGTAACTGTCAACGGATTCAGCTGTCCTAGTCCACCTGTGTGCCAAATTTGAAACCGATTCTACTGCGTCCTCTATACTTCTAGACGTTTCTGTGAATTTCAGATGAACTTGTTTAAAATCTGAAATAAAGAAGTTTTATCGTAACTGTCAACGGATTTGGGTGTCCTAGTTCACCTAAGTGCCAAAATTGAAACCTATAGCACTATTTCCTCTAGCATTGTAGAAGTTTTTGTGAGTTTCAGGAAAACTTGTTTAAAATCTGAAATAAACAAGTTTTTGGGATACTGTCAACGGATTTAGGTGTCCTAGTCCACCTGTGTGCCAAATTTGAAACCGATACTACTGTTTCCTCTATACTTTTGGGCGTTCCTATGAATTTCAGAAGAACTTGTTCAAAATCTGAAATAAAACAATTTTTGGGTAACTTTCAACGGATTCAGCTGTCCTAGTCCACCTGTGTGCCAAGTTTGAAACTTGAAACCGATACCACTGTTTACTCTATACTTTTAGACGTTTCTGTGAATTTCAAATGAACTTGTTTAAAATCTGAAATAAACAAGTTTTTGGTATACTGTCAACGGATTTAGGTGTCCTAGTCCACCTGTGTGCCAAATTTGAAACCGATACTACTGTTTCCTCTATACTTTTAGACGTTTCTGTGAATTTCAGAAGAACTTGTTTGAAATCTGAATTAACTAGTTTTTGGGTAACTGTCAACGGATTTAGGTGTCCTAGTCCACCTGTGTGCCAAATTTGAAACCGATTCTACTGTGTCCTCTATACTTTTAGACGTTTCTGTGAATTTCAGAAGAACTTGTTTAAAATCTTATTTCCACTAGGATTATTTTGTTTATTTTAGATTTTAAACAAGTTCATCTGAAATTCACAGAAACGTCTAAAAGTATAGATTAAACAGTGGTATCGGTTTCAAATTTGGCACACAGGTGGACTAGGACAGCTGAATCCGTTGACGGTTACCCAAAAACTGTTTTAATCGATAAATGTTTGCCGATATTTATAACTACCATCGAAAATAGGAATGTTCAACTGTGGGAGTCTAACATTATCTTTTTGAACTTTACCTGAACCAGAATTTGAATTAACTGATGAAACCTTAGTAAACGCATGAAAAATGGCTTTTGTTGAATAATAAAAATCATCAACTTGTTTTCTAATGGTATCCTCAGATAAATAATCAGCTTCCTCACCCAAAGAAGCAATAACATCATTATGGCTCTTTTCAAATGACTGATATATACTTTCTATTTTTTCCATTCTCACCGACAATTCGGCAAAATGCGTTGCATCGCTTTTACATTTCACAGCTATTGTATACGCTTCAGCAATTCTACTAGAATACAATTTTCTCTTTTCTAACAATTTTTTCATAGCCATAACGAAATTATTTATTTATTTTCTCAATGAATTATTCCCCGAATGAACGAAAACAAACAACCTCCTCAACACAGATTATTTATCAAATGTGTTGAATTTGAATGAAAAGATAAGAAACCAGATGTGAACCGGCCGCCGTGCGAAATTAATTTAAGAATTACGAACGAATCGAATGAAATTTCAATCAATATCAGGTACAAAATCAATATTTTAACGAATGAAAAAACTAAAATTCGGCTCCGAATGACCAAAAATGTTAATGCAAGTGAAAAAATAAGCAGACTGTATCGAAAGTTTTCACATTAACATCCCGTAGCATACAAAATCTCTTTTGCACCTACCTGACGACAGTCGGTTCTCTTCGTAGGAGGGCCCTGCCTGGTCTTCTAACTCCAACAAACTCCAAAAGAAAAACTATTCTTCTAACAAACTATTCACGAAAAAAATACTGGAAAATGATGCACACAACTTCTCTCGATTCTCTCTAAGCGTGTCTGTCTGAACATCTGGCCCACGAAATGCAATTTTACATTTCGCGCATCTCATCAGGCATATCCACATACAGGTGCGACGAGAAGTTTGTATGCAATTATAGCAATAACGAAAATATGAAATAAAAATGAGCTACTTGTACAAACACCGTGACTGATAATTGAAAAAATTCAAATGGAGCACTAAAACCACGGGTAATTGTTCGATCATCACTTGTTGCCAAGCTTCAACTGTCTTCTTCGTCTTTGATGATATTAGGCCTTCCACTCGATTTTTCACTGTTACTTGTTCCAAAGCTTCACTGATGGTTTTGGCCCTCTCGATATTCAGTTGCAGTGTCAAAAATGGCTGTATGGTTTTAGTCGACTCGTCACCAGTTTTGTGGATTTTGGAGCAAAGAAGCCCTCCGAATATATCACTAATGGGGGTGTGATCGAATTGGACCTTTTTTTGTGTTGTCTATGTTTTCAGCTCCCATCACCTGAAAATATGAAGTATCGCATTAGTTTAACGTACTAATATAATACGATAATGAGACAAAGAGAAAATTCCTTTAGCGGAAGGATTATTCACAGAGGACTTTCTTCCTGTGAGAATAATTTGACAAGGAATTTTGAAGTGAATAACTGGGCGACACTTACATTTATCATTTCATCATTGAGCCCATTTAGTAGAAGTCCCAAAAACTCCTCTGCATCCTCTTGACAACTTTCGAATAAGAATGAGCCGCTCTTCTTTTCCTTAAGCATAGTACAGATGGAGACGGCTTGGATAGGGTTTCCATAGCTTACATCAAAACTGACCCGCTCCTTGTTCCTTTTATTGGAAAAAGATACGGTGGTGTCAGGTAACCTGCTGAACTCGTTGATGAATTTACACCTGAAAAAATTAGTTGATAACGCACAAGAATCTATTTTGAAGGACTGAGGCAGAAGCAATAAAAATATGAAATTGGATTATACTTACATATTTTTAATCATGGGAATTGATTGATCATTTATTGAACTAAACTTGTCGGAGAGATCTCTCAGTAGGTTGCATAAAGGTGCGCAGGCGGGCACCATCGGGGCCCACCATGCTCGAAGTGGTGATCTCGGCTGACATGAGATCAGTCGAGAAACTTCGAGCAGCTGATTGGAGGCTGATGTACCTATTCGGTCCAGTGAACCTCAGGCTTAAGGGCTCAAAGACGGCGGGGCGAAAGGATAAGGCACAAGAGGCCTTGACTGCCGCCTCGACGACAGGGAAGCCCAAAGCAGAGGGCAAACCTAAGGCTGTACAGTCCCCAGGCACTGAAGAGGCCGGAGTGGCTCAGCCAACTACCAGTTCTGGGAGGAGGACTGCTCCGAAAGGGCGGAAAGGTGAGAGGCCTGGTGGCAGAATAGCTCCGGCCTCCTCCGAAACGCCTGGTGGGTCTTCCAACCCATAATGGTTAGAGGTCTAACGTGCCTTCAGATAAATCTCCAGCATTCAAAGGCAGCCTCTAGTGCCTTATGCTGGAGAACGTCGAGAAGGCACATTGACATAGGGCTGTTGCAAGAGCCCTGGATTAATGGAGGCCAAATCAAAGGCCTCCCAAACAACTTATATCAGATGATATACTGCAGGAGGTCAGTAAACCCAAGAGCTGTATTAATGCTCAGAAAGGAACTAACTTGCCTCCCTCTTACAGAGTTCCTGACCAGGGACCTTGCTCCGGCGCTAGTTGAGGTGCAGATTGGGAGCGGCAGGAGGCAGCTGATTGTTGCCTCGGGCTATTTCCCGGGTGACGCCGTCAACCCTCCACCAGAGGAGGTTCAACGCCTCGTGGAATGGTGCCGAAGCAAGCAGAAACAATTGATTCTGGGCTGCGATGCGAATGCACACCATCTAGTATGGGGAAGCACGGATACAAATAGTAGAGGTGAGGATTTGCTTGATTTTCTATTTTCTCATAATGTTGAAATAGCGAATGTGGGTAACAGTCCTACCTTTATGAACGCGATTAGAAGGGAAGTAATAGACCTAACCCTGGCTACGCCACACATTGCAGATATGATCAAAGACTGGAGGGTCTCGAATGAACCATCCATGTCGGACCATATGGCAATAGAATTCGAAATCGAAGCGATTGCTTCGACAAATGTTGTGTGCAGAATACCCAGAAAAACCGATTGGGAACTCTATGTAGCCCATCTGAGGTCAGAACTGGAAGGCTCTGCATACAACATAAGCTCTATAGAAGAGCTCGAAAATGCTTCTGCTCACTTTGCGTCGTGTTTGCAAGGAGCATATGAAAGAAGCTGTCCACTCAGGAAGAAAACGATCCAAAGGGACGTTCCCTGGTGGAACAAACAACTAGAAATCCTCAAAAGAACGGCAATAAAGAGGTTAGAAAAGCCAAAAGGCAGTCCTGGAGAAACTTCTGCGAGGGAATAGACAAGACAGCCCCTGCAGCTAGACTTCAAAAGGCACTATCCAAAGATCATTCCAATCCAATTGGCCAAATAATGAAGCCATGTGGGAACTACACGAGTGATCCTGAAGAGAGCCTGAGTGTCCTGTTGGAGACTCACTTTCCTGGCTCTCAACAGATTAGCGCCAGCGATTCAGTCCTTGAGAGGGAATGGATAAGGCCCTCTAAGTGGGACTTTCAGAAAGCTGGGAGATTGTTTACACCAAGAAGGGTTGAATGGGCGATAAAAACCTTTCAGCCCTTCAAATCTGCAGGCATGGATGGGGTTTTCCCGGCCATGCTTCAGAAGGGTGGCGACCTCATTATACCCCCATTGGTAGAGCTCTTTAGAGCCAGCTATGCATGGGGCTATATTCCTAAATCGTGGAGGAAAGCTAGGGTAGCATTCATACCCAAAATGGGGAGAAGAGGTTCCTCAGAACCTAAATCATACCGACCCATATGCCTAACCTCCTTTCTCCTGAAGACCATGGAGAAAATTGTTGATAACAACATAAGGGGAAACTTGAAGCTCCATAATAAACAGTTTGCCTATAGGGCGGGTAGATCTACAGTAGACGCCCTGCACCACCTACTTGTGGACGTGGAAGGCACTCTCACCTCAAAGGGGATTATGCTGGCAATGTTCGGAGACATTGGAGGGGCCTTTGACAATACTCTACATGACTCCATATGCAATGCTGCTAAAAACAAAGGGGTGGAAATCACCACTGTAAAATGGATATCGGCAATGCTGAAAGGGCGAACCGTCACAGCCTATCTGGGAGAAACTGAGGTGACAGTGCTTACATGCAGGGGATGTCCTCAAGGAGGGGTACTATCACCCTTGCTGTGGTGTCTGGTCATGGATGGTCTCTTGGAGAAGCTTACGGCAGACGGTTACAACGCTCAGGCATATGCTGACGATCTGGTGGTAACCGTGAGAGGTAGGCATGAAGGCACACTGAGCAGCCGCATGCAATCTGCCCTCAGGATAATTGAAAGATGGTGCGAAGAGGAGGGACTGACAATTAATCCGTCCAAAACCACCCTGATTCCCTTCACTAGAAGAAGGAATCTTAATCTGAGAGCTCTGGTTCTGAATGGACAGACTCTCAATTTCTCCAGTGAGTGTAACTATCTGGGAGTCATCCTGGACAGCAAGCTCAACTGGAGGAAACATGTGGAAAAAACCATTTCCAGAGCCACAAGGGCCATGTGGGCCTGTAAGAGGCTCTTTGGAAAAACATGGGGAATGAGACCAGAAATGGTACTGTGGTTATACACTGCCGTGGTACGCCCCGTTGTCACCTATGCGTCTCTAGCATGGTGGACAAAAACCGAAGAGGCCACTACTTGCAACAAGCTGCTAAAATTGCAGCGATTAGCTTGTGTTGGGGCCACCGGAGCTATGTGCACAACTCCGACAGCAGCGCTCGAGGTCATACTCGATTTGCCTCCCTTACACTTGTATGTAAGGAAATGTAGCCTGCTGGAAGCCATTAAAATATCCCTAAAGGGGAACCTCCTACCCGGAAACTGGGTTGGACATATGAGGATACTGAACCAACTGGACTCAAGCCTCTTGGCAAAACCCTCAGATGTGATGCCAATCACATACGATTTCGAAATGCCATTCGAAACGATCATTGGTGATCGTCATAATGCAATGAACTTCGTAAATCGTATAGACAAGAAGTCATCCATATGGTATACTGATGGATCGAAAACAGAAAGGGGTACAGGCATTGGGATATGGGGACCCAAAACAAGGATATCCAAGTCCCTCGGAAGTGAACCTTCGGTTTCACAGGCTGAAACACTAGCAGTCTATACCTGCGCTCAAGAGTGCCTTCAAAGGAATCTTAAAGGAGCGCATATATATATCACCACGGACAGTCAGGCCACTTTGAGATCACTGGAATCATACAGCCAGAAATCTCGGCTGACATATGAATGCCGTAATACCATAAAGCAACTGGCCAGAGGCAACAAAGTGACTCTACTATGGATACCAGGACATTGTGGTATTGAGGGAAAGGAAACAGCCGACGAACTGGCGAAGAAGGCTTCAAGGCTGAAGCCTGTTGGACCTGAACCTTTCTGTGGGCTTGGAATAGACCAATACAAGAAAGCGGTCCAACAATGGGAAGCGGCAAACAAAATAACGCTTTGGAGAAATACTCCCAGACTTGCGCAAGCCAAGAGATTTGTGGAATTCTCGTCGACCTATACCAGGAAGCTCATAAAGCTGCCACGAGCTGAGCTTCGAGTAATGGTGGGTCTGCTGACGGGACACTGTCGATATAAATATCATTTGTATCGCATGGGAAAGTCAGCAGATGAAACCTGCAGGCTATGTGGATCGGAGAAGGAAACAGCTGAACACATGGTATGCAAGTGTCCAGAACTGGCGGAACTAAGAACCATTCACATGGGGAAGTCGGTTCTGGATCCACATGAAATAACCGCCAAGGCTCCTAAGGAGGTCGCTGGGTTCATCAACACCATTGATGGCCTCCTTGGGATTTAAATGAACGAGTTGGGTAAAGAACAAAAGATCCTTGCGGTCGAAGTTCCCGGAAGGCTGAACGAAGCCACAACGACCCCTGTTCATCATAATAATAATAATAATAATAATATATACCTTGAGGGAATAAAAATCAGATATGATTTAAAGTTGATAAGTTTTGAATTTCTTACCTCTTAATCTATAGATAGCCGGATCAAAGGATATTTTTGGCTTTCTATGAATTCCATTCATATCTCTGACGATTGCTGATCCTTGATGTCCGTTTGTGGTTGAAGCTTCACCTTTGAAGAGACTGGCTCCCGGTTTTTTGTTCCATACATTCACAGGCTCTGTATCGGCAGAATCTATTCCATTATCTCTCACGGAATGATTTTCGGTTTTCAAAGGACATACTGTATTTTTAGAAATAGTGTTGTTTTTCTTTGTTTCAACATCCTTCGTTCCTTTATCTTTATTCTGGATCAATGCAGGAAAAGTAGTCTTCACAGTATTGTTCACAGAAATGAACTTTTGACCATTGAAAACCTTCATTTCCTTCGGTTCGCACCTTGTCTGGTTGTCAGAATAGGAAACTTTTCCATTATTTCCGTTACACTCACGAGTTGAAGATACATTGCACTGGACAGCGTTTGTATTCTCACATCGTTTTTCTGAAAAATAAACAAAATGTTAGCTTTATGTTGATAACGATTACGAAAATGTGAATTCTTTACTCGTGACATTTTTCAATTAAATCATTGAGAAATTCGATACTCACTTTTATTTTTTTCTTCTTCTTCAAAATCCAAGCGCCGAAACGTCTCCGGAATTCTCAACACGACTAGATTCTAATTTGAAAGCGTCGTACTCTTCCAACACTGAATTATCCTAATACTGTTGAGTCTGAAACAAGATTATAATAAGATAAAAAATGAAACAATAATTCAATATTGAGAATTTGAATTTTTTCATTCTGTCGGCAGAAAAACCTTGTCCAGATGAAATAAAATCTTCAGATGAATTAACAGAATACTGGAATACTAAGAAATAAATAATTCTGAATAAATAAGTCGATGTGACTCGGATAGATTGAAATGAAGTCAAGAACCATAATATACATGATGAAAAAAAATACTCACAACCATAGTTGGAATTTTGTAGCTATAAACTCACTCGCAATAACTTTCAACTTGAAAATCGTCCGTAATACTCGAAATAACTGACAAGAATGCCAGAACTGTACACTGTGAAAGTATACTGACATAGCTTCTCCTATAACAATGAGTAGTACTTCTGAACTCTGGCTCCGCCCCTTGATGTTATTTCTTCATCGATTTCAACCTCGCTCACTTAGCAAGATGTTCCTTATCACTTGCACTGAAACGAAATATTTGGGCATTCGAGAGATTCTTGTCTTCATCAATTTTTCTTCGATGCCTATTATGAAAATTTTCCTTCTCCCTACTGGAATAATTCATTTGGTACTTGGATACAGAGGAAAAAGTCAATTAATTTTGAATGGATAATCGGATTGAATTATGGGCAAAATTCTCAGCCAAACAGATATTTCTAAGTTGTCGATGAAATTCCATTTTTTTTAATAAATAAAATATGCTAGAGCGAATCAACATGAATTTCTGAATAACTTTTCCGAATCGAAAAGATATACTGCATGTTGTTGAATATCTCACACCTGATCATTGAATTTTAACGTGAAGCATTTCCAATCGATATATAACATCCATCAATCGTTCTAAAAAAGGAAGTTTCAATATGAAACTTGTTTCTTATGTTTCCCGTGGTTTAAATTTCGAAAATTCCATCAAGGATGTCAAAATCAAAAATATACAGTGAAGGAATGTTTTCTATATATCAACTTCGAACTTCATATTTTCCAGGAGTAATTGAAGCATCTTTGAGTTCTACGTCATACGAAAAACTTGAAAGTATGTACTTAATGGTGTTCCATTCATACTCCACATGAATAACTCTTATCATTTGACACTGATGACATCAGACGAAGTCTTTGGATGACAAAAACAGGTATTTTCCAATTTGATAACGAAGGTGCTCATCAGGAGCCATTCGAAAAGTAATGAGGTTCCGTTTGATCTTGTAAATAACTTCAAAGAACTTGATTCAGAATAAATTGTTACTTTTCCAACTATAGCATTTCAACTTACCCTGAGAAAACATCTCGGGCATTCACAAAATTCTTATTTTCACGAATCTCATTCAATAACCACTAATGGAAATATTTTTGTTATCTTTTTTTTTAGTCACGTGATTTATCTCGAAGGAACCTACGTTCATATATGCAAGTAAGCATCAAAAAATTTTTCAAAACCGGATATATATTCAGATTGGCCAATTACAGTTGTGAACTGTTGCCATATAATTGAGTTGGTGGTGATGTGTTTTTCACCCCACTTTATGCAGGTATCGTTAGTAAGGAATTTTCCAATCGTCACATCCTTTGTAATGTATTGCGATTTTGAATGTTTTTTCAATATTTAACCTCTTTGTATATATGTATATATAAAATAATTCATTTTAATAAAAAAACTTCATGTAACTACTGAATATTTCTGATTCTAAATAAATGAATAATAAATGAAACCATTTATTCAATTCACAAGTTAGTTTTTTTGCCTTCTATTCCTCCAGTACCTATTTCTGAAAAAACCAATTCATGAACTAAACTTTTTATCTCTAAAAGTTCTTTGTAAAATTCAAGTATTCACGTGAAAAATATTAAATGCATTTTCAAGAAGATGAGCTAACACGAGGGTATTTTACCTAAATATCTAATAGCCTCAGAGTTTTACTATTTCAACGCTTTCTCCGAAAAAGGTTTTCAATACAAAAAGTCATGAATCCCCAGGTATAGATGACAATTTGGTGAAACCATTCAAAAAGCCATTAAGCAAGGTAGGGTCATTAAGTGTTTATCCTTTAAACGTTGACAAATTTGGTACTTGAAATATTCCGTCCATTCTTTATCTTTCTTTTCTGAAAAATATCAGTTGAGCGGGAAAAAATTTGAAATTACTAGAAGTATCTTTGTACAAGTGAACACGAAAATAAATCATTTAAATAAAAATTGGCCGCCTATTCTTCTTACAAGAAACATATTTTCAAATAATTATTTGCACAAGAAGTGAGGAATGGTATATTCCTTTTTGAAGGTCATCATATGGGATAGTTGTTCGGGATAGTTTCCATTTATAAATTAGATGCAAAGGATGTGACGATTGGAAAATTCCTTACTGACGATACCTGCATAAAGTGGGGTGAAAAACACATCACCGCCGATGGTAGGAACCGTTAACCAAGCCTTTAACTTTACCAAAAAAACACCACCAACTCAATTATATGGCAACAGTTCACAACAGTAATTGGCCAATCTGAATATATATCCGATTTTGAAAATTTTTTGATGCTTACTTCCATATATGAACGTAGCTTCCTTCGAGATAAATCACGTGACTTAAAAGAAAGATAACAAAAATATTTCCATTAGTGGTTATTGAATGAGATTCGTGAAAATAAGAATTTTGTGAATGCCCGAGATGTTTTCTCAGGGTAAGTTGAAATGCAATAGTTGGAAAAGTAACATTTTATTCTGAATCAAGTTCTTTGAAGTTATTTAAAAGATCAAACGGAACCTCATTACTTTTCGTTATCAAATTGGAAAATACCTGTTTTTGTCATCCAAAGACTTGGTCTGATGTTATCAGTGTCAAATGATAAGAGTTATTCATGTGGAGTATGAATGGAACACCATTAAGTACATACTTTCAAGTTTTTCGTATGACGTAGAACTCAAAGATGCTCCAATTACTCCTGGAAAATATGAAGTTCGAAGTTGATATATAGAAAACATTCCTTCACTGTATATTTTTGATTTTGACATCCTTGATGGAATTTTCGAAATTGAAACCACGGGAAACATAAGGAACAAGTTTCATATTGAAACTTCCTTTTTTAGAACGATTGATGGATGTTATATATCGATTGGAAATGCTTCACGTTAAAATTCAATGATCAGGTGTGAGATATTCAACAACATGCAGTATATCTTTTCGATTCGGAAAAAGTTATTCAGAAATTCATGTTGATTCGCTCTAGCATATTTTATTTATTAAAAAAAATGGAATTTCATCGACAACTTTGAAATATCTGTTTGGCTGAGAATTTTGCCCATAATTCAATCCGATTATCCATTCAAAATTAATTGATTTTTTCCTCTGTATCCAAGTACCAAAATAATTATTCCAGTAGGGAGAAGGAAAATTTTCATAATAGGCATCGAAGAAAAATTCATGAAGACAAGAATCTCTCGAATGCCCAAACATTTCGTTTCAGTGCAAGTGATAAGGAACATCTTGCTAAGTGAGCGAGGTTGAAGTCGATGCAGAAATAACATCAAGGGGCGGAGCCAGAGTTCGGAAGTACTACTCATTGTTATAGGAGAAGCTATGTCAGTATACTTTCACAGTGTACAGTTCTGGCATTCTTGTCAGTTATTTCGAGTATTACGGACGATTTTCAAGTTGAAAGTTATTGCGAGTGAGTTTATAGCTATAAAATTCCAACTATGGTTGTGAGTATTTTTTTTCATCATGTATTTTATGGTTCTTGACTTCATTTCAATCTATCCGAGTCACATCGACTTATTTATTCAGAATTATTTATTTCTTAGTATTCCAGTATTCTGTTAATTCATCTGAAGATTTTATTTCATCTGGACAAGGTTTTTCTGCCGACAGAATGAAAAAATTCAAATTCTCAATATTGAATTATTGTTTCATTTTTTATCTTATTATATTCTTGTTTCAGACTCAACAGTATTTGGATAATTCAGTGTTGGAAGAGTACGACGCTTTCAAATTAGAATCTAGTCGTGTTGAGAATTCCGGAGACGTTTCGGCGCCTTGGATTTTGAAGAAGAAGAAAAAAAATAAAAGTGAGTATCGAATTTCTCAATGATTTAATTGAAAAATGTCACGAGTAAAGAATTCACATTTTCGTAATCGTTATCAACATAAAGCTAACATTTTGTTTATTTTTCAGAAAAACGATGTGAGAATACAAACGCTGTCCAGTGCAATGTATCTTCAACTCGTGAGTGTAACGGAAATAATGGAAAAGTTCCCTATTCTGACAACCAGACACGGTGCGAACCGAAGGAAATGAAGGTTTTCAATGGTCAAAAGTTCATTTCTGTGCACAATACTGTGAAGACTACTTTTCCTGCATTGATCCAGAATAAAGATAAAGGAACGAAGGATGTTGAAACAAAGAAAAACAACACTATTTCTAAAAATACAGTATGTCGTTTGAAAACCGAAAATCATTCCGTGAGAGATAATGGAATAGATTCTGCCGATACTAAGCCTGTGAATGTATGGAACAAAAAACCGGGAGCCAGTCTGTTCAAAGGTGAAGCTTCAACCACAAACGGACATCAAGAATCAACAATCGTCAGAGATATGAATGGAATTCATAGAAAGCCGAAAATATCCTTTGATCCGGCTATCTATAGATTAAGAGGTAAGAAATTCAAAACTTATCAACTTTAATTCATATCTGATTTTTATTCCCTCAAGGTATATAACTTTTTCAGTTCACCAATAAATGTTTTCATAATTGAGTATTAACATGATTAGATATTCTGACTCTTGAATTATTGTTCCAGAATTTTTGGTCAACTTCAAGATTAACCAAAAGACTGTGAATCTCCAACCGAGAGGTTTGATAAACAAAGGTAACATCTGTTACATTAATGCGATTCTTCAAGCTCTTCTTGCCTGCGCACCTTTATGCAACCTACTGAGAGATCTCTCCGACAAGTTTAGTTCAATAAATGATCAATCTATTCCCATGATTAAAAATATGTAAGTTTAATCCAACTTCATATTTTTATTGCTTCTGCCTCAGTCCTTCAAAATAGATTCTTGTGCATTATCAACTAATTTTTTCAGGTGTAAATTCATCAACGAGTTCAGCAGGTTACCTGACACCACCGTATCTTTTTCCAATAAAAGGAACAAGGAGCGGGTCAGGTTTGATGTAAGCTATGGAAACCCTATCCAAGCCGTCTCCATCTGTACTATGCTTAAGGAAAAGAATAGCGGCTCATTCTTATTCGAAAGTCGTCAAGAGGATGCAGAGGAGTTTTTGGGACTTCTACTAAATGAGCTCAATGATGAAATGATAAATGTAAGTGTCGCCCAGTTATTTACTTCAAAATTCCTTGTCAAATTATTCTCACAGGAAGAAAGTCCTCTGTGCATAATCCTTCCGCTAAAGGAATTTTCTCTTTGTCTCATTATCGTATTATATTAGTACGTCAAACTAATGCGATACTTCATATTTTCAGGTGATGGGAGCTGAAAACATAGACAACACAAAAAAGAAGGTCCAATTCGATCACACCCCCATTAGTGATATATTCGGAGGGCTTTTTTGCTCCAAAATCCACAAAACTGGTGACGAGTCGACTAAAACCATACAGCCATTTTTGACACTGCAACTGAATATCGAGAAGGCCAAAACCATCAGTGAAGCTTTGGAACAACTAACAGTGCAAAATCGAGTGGAAGGCCTAATATCATCAAAGACGAAGAAGACAGTTGAAGCTTGGCAACAAGTGATGATCGAACAATATATATATATATATATATTCTTATGAAAAAGACATTAAATATTGAAACAAAAAGTACCTAAGCTGAGGTAAAAAAAGAACGGGGTATCATAACATTCTTTGTATGATACTATAGAATCCTACAATTACCCGTGGTTTTAGTGCTCCATTTGAATTTTTTCAATTATCAGTCACGGGGTTGTGAAAAAATCATGAAAAGGATTGATTTTCCGGTAGACCTTCACATAGACTCGAAAATTTTGTCAGGAAAAATAACTTCTGCATCAGACAAACATTATAAACTCTGCTCCGTATTGTATCATGACGGTAAAGAGGCAAGTAAGGGACATTATGTATCAGATGTTTTTCACAACGGATATAATACTTGGTTGAGGTTCGATGATGCTAGAGTAAGATCGGTCTCACAGGATGATGTGTTGAAAACACAAGGTTACAAAGTTCCTTATCTTCTGTTTTATCAACGCGCTGACTAGATATAACTTGTGTTTGTGCTGAATATTAAATAAAATAATTAGAACATATTTTTATTTTCAAGATTGAATGATAAAACTGTAAATCAATTGATTTTTTGTACATAGATAATTCTTGATTCTTTGTTTTATAAGTAATGTATTGCGATTTTGAATGTTTTTTCAATATTTAACCTCTTTGTATATATGTATATATAAATAATTCATTTTAATAAAAAAACTTCATGTAACTACTGAATATTTCTGATTCTAAATAAATGAATAATAAATGAAACCATTTATTCAATTCACAAGTTAGTTTTTTTGCCTTCTATTCCCCCAGTACCTATTTCTGAAAAAACCAATTCATGAACTAAACTTTTTATCTCTAAAAGTTCTTTGTAAAATTCAAGTATTCACGTGAAAAATATTAAATGCATTTTCAAGAAGATGAGCTAACACGAAGGTATTTTACCTAAATATCTAATAGCCTCAGAGTTTTACTATTTCAACGCTTTCTCCGAAAAAGGTTTTCAATACAAAAAGTCATGAATCCCCAGGTATAGATGACAATTTGGTGAAACCATTCAAAAAGCCATTAAGCAAGGTAGGGTCATTAAGTGTTTATCCTTTAAACGTTGACAAATTTGGTACTTGAAATATTCCGTCCATTCTTTATCTTTCTTTTCTGAAAAATATCAGTTGAGGGGGAAAAAATTTGAAATTACTAGAAGTATCTTTGTACAAGTGAACACGAAAATAAATCATTTAAATAAAAATAGGCCGCCTTTTCTTCTTACAAGAAACATATTTTCAAATAATTATTTGCACAAGAAGTGAGGAATGGTATATCCCTTTTTGAAGGTCATCATACGGGATAGTTGTTCGGGATAGTTTCCATTTATAAATTAGATGCAAAGGATGTGACGATTGGAAAATTCCTTACTAACGATACCTGCATGAAGTGGGGTGAAAAACACATAACCGCCGATGGTAAGAACCGTTAACCAAGCCTTTAACTTTACCAAAAAAACACCACCAACTCAATTATATAGCAACAGTTCACAACAGTAATTGGTCAATCTGAATATATATCCGATTTTGAAAATATTTTGCTGCTTACTTCCATATATGAACGTAGCTTCCTTCGAGATAAATCACGTGACTAAAAAGAAAGATAACAAAAATATTTCCATTAGTGGTTATTGAATGAGATTCGTGAAAATAAGAATTTTGTGAATGCCCGAGATGAAATAAACAAGTTTTTGGGATACTGTCAACGGATTTAGGTGTCCTAGTCCACCTGTGTGCCAAATTTAAAACCGATACTACTGTTTCCTCTATCTTTTTAGAAGTTTTTGTGAAGTTCAGAAGAACTTGTTTTAAATATAAAATAATGAAGTTTTCAGGAAACTGTCAACGGATTTAGGTGTCCTAGTATACCTGTGTGCCAAATTTGAAACTGAAACTACTGTTTCCTCTATACTTTTAGACGTTTCTGTGAATTTCAGAAGAACTTGTTTAAAATCTGAAATGAACAAGTTTTTGGGATACTGTCAACAGATTTAGGTGTCCTAGTCCACCTGTGTGCCCAATTTGAAATTCACATTTAACAATTATTACCTGAAGAATGACCAAGTTCCCTTTTCCAATACCTCAATGAGGAATCTCAAAAGAATCACTTCGTAAAGTTCACTCTACCATGAAATTAACAACCGGCAGACATCAATAGTTCTCGCCAATCTTTCACAGTGTATTCAAAGAACGTAAAATGCAGGATGAACAGATAATATCAAAAACAATGTGGAACACATGTCCTAAGAGGAGATAAGAATTTAAATTCAAACATACTTCAAAATAGATAGCTTTGGCAACCCACAATATTGGGCACACAGGTGGACTAGGACACCTAAATCCGTTGACAGTTTCTCAAAAACTTGATTATTTTAGATTTCAATCAAAATCCTCTGAAATTCACAAAAACGTCTAAAAGAATAGAGGAAACAGTAGTATCGGTTTCAAATTTGGCACACAGGTGGACTAGGACACCTAGATCCGTTGACAGTATTCCAAAAACTTGATTATTTTAGATTTTAAACAAGTTTTCTTGAAAATCACAAAAACGTCTACATTGATAGAGGAAACAGTCCTATAGGTTTCAAATTTGGCAGACAGGTGGACTAGGACACCTATATCCGTTGACAGTTTCCCAAAAACTTGATTATTTTAGATTTAAAACAAGTTCTTCTGAAATTCACAGGAACGTCTGAAAGTATAGAGGAAACAGTAGTATCGGTTTCAAATTGGGCACACAGGTGGACTAGAACACCAAAATCCGTTGACAGTTTCCCAAAAACTTGATTATTTTTAGATTTTAAACAAGTTCTTCTGAAATTCACAAAAACGTCTAAAAGGATAGAGGGAACAGTCCTATCGGTTTCAAATTTGGCACACGGGTGGACTAGGACACCTAAATCCATTGATAGTTCCCAAAAACTTGATTATTTTAGATTTTAAACAAGTTCTTTTGAAATTCACAAAAACGTCTAAAAGGATAGAGGAAACTGTAGAATCGGTTTCAAATTTGGCAAACAGGTGGACTAGGACACCTAAAGTTTCCCAAAAACTTGATTATTTCAGATTTTGAACAAGTTTTTCTGAAATTCACAAGAACGTCTAAAATGATAGAGGGGACAGTCCTTGATGAAAGGGGTAAATTGTCTTATATTTCCCCACTGTAGCTGTCATCTGGCCAGCGAATTCCGCAACGTTTGTTCGGACTCCATTTTGTCAGGCGCGCCGACGTGCGCAGTCCTGGTTTTCTTTGCGCCTGTCTGGGGGATATTGGACAGGACTCTTCGAGTCAAGGGGGAGGGTACAGTAGATCGCGTGCGCGCGCAGGACAGGATAACTTGTTGACAGGTAGACAGCGTGTATCGCCTTTCACCCGCTACATTGTATGCTTTTCACTGGTAATCAAGATAATAAGGTTACTGGCTGTCGCTCTCTTATTAAACTGTTTTCACACCACGCATTTTAACCGCTTCACATACGCCGCCCGCTCACCTCGCTTCATTTTATTCCGTCCGTCATTTCTGTTGAATTTTCTTTGTAACTTGGTGTATATTGTTAATTTTGCTGCTTTTCACCTCATTCGTTTCATTGTAGCACCGTCAATAAATTACAGCATTTCGTGTGGCATTAAAGTATTTGTATTTAGTAATATATTGAGTCTCGTCGAAGTGAGTTTTATTTATATAGCTCAAAGTCGCTCCTCTTCAGTGGAAGAAATAAAATCATATCAATCGCTACCACCCCAGATTGAATCGAACCTTGTCTCCAACTGTAGAAAAGCTACCCAGGTGGACAACTGTGAGCGACGTAAGGAATTGCGACCTTATAAAACCCATCGCAATTGGCGCCCGAGTAAGCTTGGAAAGGTAGTGGTAGGTTTAAGTCGCAACCAGGAGAAAAACGCCGTCACAAACTGAAGAAAAAAAAAGAGATGAGAGTATTCGGTATCATATTTGTTATTTCTATTCTAAATTTCTTGAGCACAAACCGTTTTCACATTCTTGAAGTCGAAGACTGTTGAAATATTGTACATTTTCAGAATTTTGAAAAACTCGTCACAGGGTGTTTCAAATGTTGAGTCAAAAATTGGGATCAAGATTGGCCCATAATTTTCGTTTTTCAAATTAGAACCCTATTTTTTATGATTGTGTTGGATTGTGCGAAGAAAAGTTAAGATAATGTTCAAGCATGTTGAAGCTCCTAAAATTGATAATTCTTGATGTATTCCAGATTTACTGATTTCATTTCGTACGTAGCGTCAAATTCATAGAATCTGTTCCATATCAACAATGATCTTGGTCATAGAAAATAAATTATTCCAATAACTCACTAGTGACACACCTCTTTTCTGAATTCATTTATCATTGTTGACATGGAACAGATTTAATGAATTTGAAGCCACGTACGACATAAAAAATGACCAAGTTCCCTTTTTCAAAACCTCAATGAGGAATCTCAAAGAATCACTTCGTAAAGTTCACTATACCATGAAATTAACAACCGGCAGACATCAATAATTCTCGCCAATCTTTCACAGTGTATTCAAAGAACGTAAAATGCAGGATGAACAGATAATATCAAAAACAATGTGGAACACATGTCCTAAGAGGAGATAAGAATTTAAATTCAAACATACTTCAAAATAGAAAGCTTTGGCAACCCACAATACAAAGCTGAAATTGTCAGTTGCATATCTCAAATTATGTGGAAATAATGGTATTATAATAAAATTACTAGAGTTTCATTTTTAGTTCAGATTACGCCTCAGATTTTTTGTTCACTCCTCTATTACAAAATATTTGTTTCGGTACAACTTCCCCCTCAAACTTATGTGACTTCAACGCTAGGTGGCTGGAACATAAGTTGGAACATGATAAGCTTTCAAATGAGACGCATGAAAACTTTCATTGGGATATATGAGAAGATAAGTATGGGCATGGATTTTCTTTTTGATCCGGAAAGGTCCCCAAAACAGCAGCAGGAACTTTTTCAACTCGGATGTTATGGCCGACGAAATATTGTTTGCCTTGAGCAGCACTAGATCACCCTCTTTAAATTCTACGAAGGTTTTACCTGGATTTCTCTGACTCCTATGAAAACCCTTTTTCGACAGACACTCTGAAGCTAGTCTGAATTTGACCTCTAGTGGGGGTTCAGTTATACCATCTGGAGCCCTCAACTCCTCAGGAAGTAGTCTGAGCCTGGGAAAATCAAATTGTAATTCACTTGGAGAAAACCCGGTTGATTCATGAATTATCTCCTTCAGAAATTTCTGTATTTTGGGCACTTCATATGCCCAATGGGTATGCTTTTGTGAACAGTAGGTTCGAAAAAGCCTACCAAGTTCTCTCATTATTCGCTCCGAAGGGTTAGCCTGGGGATGTCGCACTGAGGTAAATATGGGTTTAATGTTCTCCTTCTTGAGCGTGTCCTGCCATAGCCTAGAAGTAAATTGAGTTCCTCTGTCACTAAGAATTCTTCTTATGGGACCATATTTTGGAAGGTATTCCTTCAAAAGACGCCTTCTTAATCGAGTATAACACAACATATTTTGTAAAGAGGTTAACTATTACAAAGAGATCTTGTACTCCTCCTCTATATCGTACAAGAGGGCCAAAAAGATCTAAGGCAACAATATCATTTCTATCATTAGGAATAATATTATATTGTGGAGGTTGAGACAGAGAGGATGACTTCGTTCGCTGACAGATATCACAGGCTTTAATGACTTTTTTGATTTGGCGATGAAGATTAGAAGTCCATACCTCTGTTCTCATGAATAGCCATGTCTTGGAGATACCATAGTGACCCAAAACACAATGGTAAGCTTCTATGAATTTTATCATCAGATCTCTTGTGATACATAACAATAATCTGCTACTTATAATATCACGTGTGTATAGAACACCATTATATACTATGAAACGTTCAATAAGTCTCACATTGCATTCGTCAGTGAGAAGTTGCTCTTTTATGCTCGCAAGTTAAGTATCATTCATTTGCTGATTCTTTATGTCGAACAAGATAGAACTAAATTCCTTCGGAAACTGTAGAGAACTGATATTGAAACATTTTTCAGTAGGTGTCGGCAACCGCACACAAGCATAACGTGACAAGGCATCTGCCTGTATGTTATTTTTACCAGGAATATGCCTTAGCTCAAAATCAAATTCTTGGAGCGCCAGCGCCCATCTAGTAACTCTAGGTGATAATATAAGGTATATAGGTTTGGATATAAGTTAAGGCTTTACAGTCAGTATGCAATACAAACATATTACCCAAAAGATAAATTCTCCATTTTTGTATCACCCACAAAGCGGCTAAAACTTCTTTTTCAAAAATTCCATACCTTCTCTCTCTCTCCAGCAGAAGACGGGAGGTAAATGATACAATTTTTCGTTCACCGTCCTTGATCTGGAACAGGATTCCTGCTATACCATTGTCACTCGCATCACTCTCTACATGCCAGGAAAATTTTGGATCTGGATGATAAAGTAAGATAGCACTTTCTAATTCCTTTTTCATATTGACAAAAGATGTTTCTTCGATGTCTGTCCATTTCCATGAGGTTTTCTTGGATAGTAATCTGACCAAAGGAGCAGAGATTTCAGAGAACCTAGGGCTGAATATTCTGTCAAACTGACAAAATCCAAGGAATTTTTGGAGTTTCTTCACACAAGTAGGACGCTTGTAATACACAATTGCTTGTATTCTTGTTGTGTCCGGCCTCACGCCTTCTGGAGTAAGAATGAAGCCCAAGTAAGGCATCTCAGACCTAACAAATTTACATTTTTCTAATTTTAGTGTCAACCCAGCTTCTTTCAATCTATTAAATACCATGGAAAATGAGTCAAATGTTCTTCAATGTTCTCTGACTTGACTAGAATATCATCCACATAGGTGACAACAAATTCTCTGAATGCGGAACCGAAAATAACATCCATACATTGAGTGAACGAGCTTGTGGCATTTTTTATTCCGAATGGGAGTACACGAAATTGATAGGTTTTAGTTTCTACCATGAAACCAGTATATTTTTTTTTGAGTCACTATGTAGAGGACATTGCCAATATCCGTGGGTCATATCCAAGCTGGACATAACAGTTTTACCAGACAACATTTTTATAATTTCATCAATGGGTTTTGGAAGTTCGAATTGAGATTCCATCATTTTATTGATATGTCGTCCATCTAAATATATACGGACAGAACCGTCCTTTTTAACTGAGGTCATTATGGGGATATGTATTTAGAAGAAGTTCTTTCAATTAGTCCCCACTCTAACATCTTTTCCAATGTTTTATTTACTGCTGTTCGATGAGCCAATGGCACCGGATATGGTTTAATAAAGAATTCTGAATCATTTGTCAATTTTATGATATGAAAATATTCCGAGGTGAGCCCTGGAATATCAGAAAAAATATCCGCATATTGTAGCAACAAAACACCAAATTTAATCCTATTATCTTCAGAAAAGTCTCAACTTTCAATAACTCTCCTGAAACGACTTTCCATTTCAGGCGATTTCGGTTTACTTTTGGGCCAGCTCAATCTTTTGCTAGTGTGAATCTTAACTGCAGAAAAACCCACAGATTCAGCTGGTGCTACGTTATGATGTATATTTCTTTCAGGCACAATAACCCTTCCCTCTGGAAAATTTAGCACGAGAATGTATTCTGAGAATATGATATCAACCTTGAAGAAACGCAGAAAGTCACATCCCAAAATTATAGGATGAGTCAGATCCTGTACAATCATGAACTCAAATGAAATTTGCTCCTTCTCCAAGAGAAAGGTCAGGTGCGCCTGAATAGATACTTTATGAAATTTTGTCTTAAATGCCCCAACTACTCGGACCCCTGTTACCGGAAAATGAGGAATTATTTCATGATATTCAATTAGTTGATTCCATACAGTTAGCGAGAGTGCGCACACATTACTTCCTGTATCTACAAGAGCAGCAAATTTATAACCGAACAGATTTATTAACACTAAAGGACAGCGATCATCAGTCATGACATGAGTATGGTCACACTCTTCACGTAAAAGGTCCGGTACTGGATAGTTATTCAAAAAAATTGAATTCGCCCCCACATCCCCTTTTAGTGGGGGACACACCCGTTTCCTGAATCATCTATATCACATTCCAACATTGAAATATTTTTTGTAATCGATTGACCCTTTTCGTTATGCTCATTATGGTGTGGGTTGTTATCTCTATTCGTTTGCAAATGGGGATTTTCACCTCTGACATTGTTAAAATGAGTACTTCTTCTCTGAAAATTTTGCTGAGTAGAGGATTTGTTTTTGTAATATAAATCAGCCTGGTGTAGACGAGCTACTGCTTCAGAGAAAGTTTGACATCCTAATAATGAACTTGCTACATTTGGTGGAAAATGAGGAGCTATCAAATCTCTGAGTTCATTCTGGTTATATTTAGGTTCAAGATATTTAGCATTGCCACAGACATACTCAGTATTCTCTAACCTTTCTCTAATCTAAATCTGTTTCTTCTTGTCCCAAAAGTGATTTAAAAAATCAGTCTTGAATTCTGAATAAGTCTGAAAATGATTTGAATAAGCTTCCCACCAAAGTCTGGCCGAGCCTTTAAAAGATCTGCTCAGTAGAATTCTTAAATTGGAAAAAGTAACACTATCTATGTCAATACCATTTTCCAAAAATTGAAGGAAATTTGGAGCTTGAGTATTTTGCTCCCCATCAAATTCATGGAGCAGTTTGCTAAGATCCCCCAAAGAAAATGAAATCTTGTTCAAATTAAGTTGTTCAAAATTATTATTTAAATTCCCTACACAACTCTGTGAAGTATGTTTCGATTGTATATTTGGATTCAAGAATTCGAAATCCTTGTATGAATCATTTTTCAAAATTTTATTATCGTTTTCATGATCAGCCTGCACTTTACTTCTATTGCAATCAACTTTGAATCTAACTTGGTCACTCTGTACATTTTTTAATGTTTCTTTAATAGTTCGACTTATTACTTTCTCAATTAAATTCTCAAGAGAGTTATCATTATTTTGCTGGAATACTTCTGTTACAGGTAAACCTGAGTTCATTGTTTTAGGATTGAAAATGGCATCCTCCTTATCATATTCAAAATGGCCGTACCTCTTCCTTTGTTTGAAACTCCAGAAATTTTCTCTCTTCGGTGTTACCTCTGGGTTTAGTTGTTTCTTCGGAATCGCTCCCAAAGATTTTTCTTCTGCTGCATCAGCTACTGCCGTGGCCCCATCACATGTTGTTTCACCGGCAGGCACGACTTCTTCATGTTCCTTTGAATTTTTCGATGTTTTCCTGCTACGTAAATTGTATGCTGCATCCGCCTTCTCTCCCATTTTTAAGTCTACCAGGCCCCTAAGTTGGTCGCCAAGATGTGCTGAGACAATATTAATATTCAGGGGTGGATGGGCTGGTAGAATAAAGTTCCAGAAGGAGACGTAATCGTATATTCCACTGAAGAATTACAACATTACATGAGTCCAGGGACGGGCCCAAGGGGGGGGATGAGGGGGGATGATCCCCCCCCAATGTTGAACGAAGTTGGGAAATTTTTCAAAGCAGTTGGAAAAATTTCAAAGCATTTGGAAAAATTTCGAAGCAGTTGGAAAAAATTTCAAAGCAGTTGGCAAAATTTCAAAGCAGTTGGAAAAAATTCCAAAGCAGTTGGAAAAAGTTCAAAGCAGTTGATAAAATTTCAAAGCAGTTGAAACACATAATTCCGGGCGAGTTATGAAATACGAAGGAATTAGAAAAAACAAGTTTGCAATCAGTAGTGGGCAAATATATGTATAGCTGGCAATAAATGGTATTTAACCCAATATTTTTACCATCAAGTGTTGGGAGAGGAGAGATGTGGCATGAAGAAGTAGATACCTGGTTGTAAATTTTTCAGTTATTTCGCATGGACAGTGTCATAAAAAAAAACATCTGGTATCATAAATTTAAGCTGTTACATTCAGATGTACCAAGTGCGACGGCCTATTAGGCGTTTCTGGGGAACTGGACTTATTTTAATCTGAATGGGGATTATGATATTGTTCGACATTATCTACCGAGCTCGAATATTCTTGCAGGCTGACAACTTTCAGTTATACAGGGGATGAAAAAAAATTCAAAAATGTGTTTTATGTTTTTCGTTTCCATAGAGTATTCAATTGTAAATACATTCGTATTCGAATCGTTGCATTTGTCATAATAATTTGCAAAATATCGAGAAAGAACTTGTAACGAAGCGAACTTCGTCACTGAGAACATAGTGTATATTTTCCAACTGTTTCTAAATTCAAACACGAAATTATTTCTATTTTCGTATTGTGACGAGGTGAACTTCGTTACTCCAACCATCCTGTATAATTTCCAACAATTTTACATTCAAACATAAAATTATTTCGAGTTTCATATCGTGAAAATCTAAGAAGCCAATTTCAGATTCCTACCTATGTAGAAAAACTTACGTTCGCCGTAGTCGGCGACGTTATCTGTACCATATGTGTTTTTTGTGCAGAGCGGCAATTGTTTTCACGATATCCGAGACTCGAAATATTCCCCCTCCAACCGAACTTATAAATTCGGCTGTTTTCAGGCGGACAGTCAGTTCTTCTTCGAGTTCTCCGATAGTTTTTCGAATTTTCCGATAGCTAGTTCTTCGAGTTCTCCAATAGTTTTTCGAATTTTCCGATAGCTAGTTCTTCGAGTTCTCCGATAGTTTTTCGAATTTTCCGATAGTCAGTTCTTCGAGTTCTCCGATAGTTTTTCGAATTTTCCGATAGCTGGTTCTTCGAGTTCTCCGATAGTTTTCCGAATTTTCCTATAGCTAGTTCCTTGAGTATTGAATTCACCGAGTCAGTTCTCACTTCTGTTAGAGTTTCGAATTTTCCGATGGGCAAGTTTTAAGTTTTCAGCTTTCCGAGGTTTTTAGTTTTCCGACAACGGGATTTCAGTTCCGAAAGTTTTTGAGTCGGTAGTACCGAAAAGTTTTGTGCTGGTTCCAACTCCTTATATTCGGTGTTTCCAACGAACAAGATAGGACTCAAGTGTTGTGTCGAAACCAGAAATCCGCAGGATTGGTAAGACCCATTTTATTCACCTGTCTACGTGGCCGGCAAGTTTTCCTGTACTGTTCGACGGGGGGGCGATATCCGGAATCTATACTCATTATTATTGTGTTTTTAGCATTTCTTCGCGTGGCCTACGTTTGTGTCCCGGTGGTAGAGGTATCATTGAGTTGGTACTCTTTCACCCCTCAGGTAGAGTCGGTCTAGGGTTCCTTGCTTGTGGCTCTCCTTCGCGGGAACTCTGAACAGACTCTTCGATCTTGAGGAAAAGGGGCCGGTGTCCTCATTTCCGGGTTCGGTTACCTTCTTGCCAGATATACACATCTTCTGTTCCCCAACTCATTTTGGCGGGTGCGCCAATACAATCTAAACCTAGGTTACTGTCACTCAGTATTTATTCGCGTAGTCTACGTTTAGGCCCTGATGGTAGAGGTATCATAATAATAATAATAATAATAATAATAATATGTTTATTCATTAATAGTTTTCACAACCCAAACATATATATACAAAATTAATATTTGAAGTAAACATTAGCTGTCCTTTGAGATGGCAGGTTCATCGAGACGACCCTACCGTCTGTGTAAAGTCTGCATCACATTACCTCTATTTTAAAGCGTTTCAAATTAAATGTCTCTCTTTCATACATAATCAAATTAAATCTGTGTTCCCTATCAAAATTTTCATTTTCACTCCTAATCGGGTATAAACTTCAAATTCCTGGATATCTGGTCAAATTCGGGTACTATATGTCACATTCGAGAATTCTTGTCGTAATTTTAGTGTTGACCTATATAAATCTTGCAATAATGCTTTATTTTCTTTTATCCATACCTTAACATTTCTTTCGAATCTGTTTAAATTTTTTATCTCCCTTAAATCAGTTGGTATGAATTTATATACTTTGGGTGCTAAATAATCATGACACCTCTGTCCTATTCCCTTCCCAGCTAGCAATTTAATGTCCCATAAGAATTCTGTAAACGTTTTCGGTACTTTTTCATACGACAAGTCGAAGTCCTGTAAACATTTTCATTTCGTATATACAACACTTATTCAACCAAAATGGGCAAGATTTATACAACAATTTAGTTGTATTATTCAGTCTGGTAGTGCGCTTTGGGACAGTTACAGGATTGATGTATAAACGTTTAGCGAACTATTATACGACATTTAATAGAACTCTTAAATCTATTTTCCATGTTCGCATACTTGTCCTATAAATGAACATACGTTCCACTATATGACAAATGTACAACGTTTAAACAACCATTCATTCCTAATCATTTTTCGGTCAAGTATAAGACTATTCTGCGATTTTGGTGACATTAATAATACCAAACGGTTGTATAAATGAGCTTTTAGTGGACAAACTAACCATAATTTCTAGATGGATATATGTTTTCATTTTTCATGTGATGAGTGAGGAACCTTTGTTAAAGCAGATATATATTGACCTTTGTAAATGTAATATCTGGAAATTCAGAACATATATCACATGGCAAATTAGTTTTACTGTGAAATTGATGGCATATGTGATACTAAATTTTCATGGGCTTCACGAAAATACAATATTAAGAAAAAAATTAATTTATTAAAAAAAAAGTATTTCTGTTAATTTTTGTTCTTGGTCCCCTCAATGTGCCCAAATACTCAATACTTCATCGATGATTTTATGAAAAAGGTTCAAAATCCATATTTCAGACAGAATAATAATTTTCCATACATTTAATTTTTTTGTTCCAATATGGCCGTTGATGATACGTCTCTTTGGTGTTTTTAAAATGGCGCCTCTTCAATATAATCTTCTGATGACAGATGGAACTTTTATATAACTTATTCGTTGAGTTAGGTACTTCTATCGAATACTTATACAACCTTTGAGATTTATTGCCGCTAAGAAAAACAGGCCCGTATTCAAAGAGATTAAATAAATTGTGGATTAGTCATCGAGATGGTGGGAAGTGAAAATAAAGGAAAGTTTCGCACGAGGCAAATGTTAATATAATTCAAGACATTTCACATATAGGTGATACCCAGATCGATTGAAAGGACATGTATTTTTTTTATTAAGATTATGTAGAAATTGGGTCGAAAACATTAGGCCATAAGTAAGATAAGAACACTGACATAATTTTGAATATACGCATATAATGCGATGTAAGTGTCAAAAATTTTCACAATATAGACATCGCCCATGACATCAGCTCAATTTTGTGCTCAAAATATTGACTAGTCTATCTGCTTCATATTCTATTAATGCCCGTAGGTATACCTCATGCACCTTGATGTTTACCTACGTATTAAACTCGATCAAGACTATTCTTCTTCAAAGTTCAATACATTACCTACGCGGTGCATATATGCGGCGCATATCAGACTTAATAACACTCAACACACTTTATGCTCATCAGTGATTGTTGAGAAATTATATCCATGAAAAAAAGAGTTCTCTATAACTAAGCCTGTTTGTTGAGACCGTTAGCTTTTATGTGAGATATTATTTTATTATCAAAATAAAATAAGTGTAATTTTTTTAATGAAGTCGAACTTTCCAGTTTTTTATGCAATATATCTATTCAGTTTACGTTTACAAATTATATATATATATATATATCTTTATATATTTTTTCCTCAAATTAAATTCGTTTTGCTAAATCATGAGTCGAAATCTATCTTCCAGAGAAATCCAAACTGAAAATAGAATATCCCCATAATTTACATGTATGTATTGTAAAAAAAGGACGTGATATACGCATAAACCTATTTCATCCCTACTTTCAAAATAAACATAAGAGTAAGACATCATTCACGATCACATCAAGATGTCTTCATAACATTTGACATAATATCTTTATTCCTTTCCTAAGCTATCTTAATTTGAAAAATCAAAATTATATCAATGAAAAAATAACTCAGTTAGCCGGTTCGTACGTTTTATCGCTCTAAAACGGAGATTCGCTATGGAAACTTTTTCACTTAAACTTAAAATAAAACGAGAGAAATAGTCATCTTAAGATTAAATGAAAATACATAAATATGATTATATTTATATATTATTGTAATACACTGGAATCAAATATTCTACCAAAAATCCTCTGAATACATCACTGGACAACTATTCTGCTTGATGTTTGAATGATATTCTCATTCCCCTTTATTCCACCTTAAAAGAACCAATTTATTTGATTATGCAACGTGCCCAACACCATATTGAGCATCAAATCTCTTATACGACGCTGATACGACCAATTAGTCATTATTGTGTTGCGAAGAAAACTCTTATAGGGCAACCCCTAAGCAAATCACATTACCTCTCACTTTTCAAGAGTTCTTAATATATTCATTTACGCGCGGTTACGCCGAGTTGTCCACCTGTTTCTTTATTATTGTATCTACTTAGAAAAATATAATTTTAAGCGCAATAATGTTCAAAATAGTGGAAACAGTTGAAAAGGGCAGAAGAGAACTGACAATTGTTCCTTCTGCATGGGAAAGTGGAGGAAAATTGTCGTGGCCGAAGCTAAAAGCAGAAAGGCTTGTGAAAATAGCAGATTCGGTACCGAGTTCCAATTGGTTCTCGATGCCCTGCAAATTGAAAAGGAACCACCTTTTAACTTATGAAATTGCCGAAGAAGAATTGGATAGGATGTCAGATCAGGAGGAAACTGAGCAGGAAGAATCATTACTTGAAAAGTCGCAAATAAAAAAAAGAGCAAGAGTTCCGGTCACAACTGATAGAAATCAGAACAGCGATTACAATCAGTTAGCGAAAGTTTGCCTGGTGAGTATTTGAGTATTTGTAATTTTTATCTTCAACTGGGGTGTTTGGTAAACATGCGAAAAATTTTTTCTTCAAAGACTCGATAAGGGGTTAGGTATAATAAGTCATATTAGTTTAGATATCTCCTTGAAAATTTTCAAAGTCTAATAATTGATATGATTGCAATTGAAACTAAGCAATAATGATGAGAAAAAAAGCTTGTATTCAAGCTGGAGGAACTCATTTCGAAACTTTATTGTAGTTCGAGTAACTCACAAAATGAATTTTGGTAATAAAATGTATCAACTCTCCCAGTTTTTTCTCCCTGTATGTTTTATGTTGAGCAATTTTTCAAAAATTCAGGAGAATACAAAATATTCTTTGAACAGACATTCTGAATTCTCTTCGCATGTTTACCAAAGCTCTTTATTATGAGGTTCATTTGAAATGTGTCCAAATATCACTGACAGATTTTGTTAAGAGTACCCACTAAATTGCCTGATATATAATAAAGTGTTGAGTTTTTATTCTGAAAGTTGTCAAGTTTTATCTTTTTTTCCTATTTATCATCGTTAATCCCTTCTAAATTCCTAAATATATGTATAGGGATTCCAAATTTGAATATCATCCAAATTAATATTTGTTTGTTTTCTAGGAGGCAAGCAAAATTGTGAATCCGACTTCAGTAACAGCATCTGACGAGGGTCAAATATTTAGTTTTGACTTTCTCAACTCTACTAATGAATCACCATCATCACAATTACTTGATATGGCCACCCCGATACAGTTAGATGAGAGTAAATTAGATGCTATATTATCCAACCAAGCTGCTATTTTAGAACAAATTCGAACAAACGAAACATATAGTCTAACAATTGTTGAAAAATTAGCATCTCTAGAAGCAGCCTTGGACCACATTTGGGAAAAACAGAAAAATTGTGTGTGTAAAGCCAAAGTTGACAGCATATCAGTTCCTGGCAGCGAATTTATCAAACAAATAGATAGTTTAGAAGATCTCAAAAGACTTGAAGAAACTTTGAAAGATAGTATTGAAATGAAAAATCATATAGAGAAATTGAGCAATGTGTGCGGTAGAAGGGGCAATGGAAATGGCATCGATACCTGCTACATATTAATAGATCAATTGTTTTCAAGAAGATTCATGACACTCTGTTCATGGGCAGGAGGCTCCAGGGATAAAGACACAGAAAAAATTCCTTTCAAAACTTTCAAAAATGTCATAAATATGTTCTTTAAAACTGTGCAATTATCCGATAATGAGTTCTCCTTAAAAGAATGTGAAGAATTCCTAAAAAATGTGATACGGCATTCAACCCGTAGAAACACAACTGTACAAGTACGATGCTCCAGGCAAAAACGGCGCCAAAAATCAATCCAAAATATTCATCAGGTTTGTTTTGAATACTTGTGCTCGCTGATAACAATAATTGATGAGATTTTTTTTTCCATAGGCTGCATCTGGACTTGATGAGATCGATGAATGTAACGGGACACAAGAAAGTATAGGCAAAGAAGTGATATAAAATATAAACAATTTATTTATGAAATAGGTTAGTTGACTGGATCAAATAAGGTAAAATTATTTGGGATAGCATTCTATTTCAATGACCCTTTATCAAGAAATAGCATTTTATTAATTTTTCAATAACTTCCATGGTATATCATCCAATGAAGGATGTCACGATTCAATTACATTCTGAAAGTTTCTCAAATGCTTAATTTAATCACAATCTCTTCTAAAACCTATATCGCACCCTCACTACAAAAGTGACACAACTCAAAATTGACTTTTTTCGGTTTATGCTTTGAATAAGATCAGAAAACGAGCCTAGATTAAATCATGGAAAATTTTTACCCACATCAGTGGGTCCTCCATCTATCATACAGATACCTACATATCAAAATTGGTGTCTATTTCATGTTTTCAATTAATTAGAAAATATTTAGCATTTGAATATTTTCGACTTTTGATTTTGAGTTGTGTCACTTTTGTAGCGAGGGTGCGATATATCTATTCAAGATCTATATTCAGATAGTCAAATTTGGTAGGATGAGTTTTTTATTGTACCTAATCAATTTATATCATTAATTTTAGTATCTCCTGAAGAAGGCATAAATAAAACCTGAAAGCTTGAGAAAGTAAAGGAAAAAAGAGTACATTCATTGAAATAGACTGCTATCCCAGATAATTTTTCCTCTGGATAATTTATTGTTATATTATAGAGAACAACCAAAGATTTTATTTACAGAAGCCAAAGATTATTTTTTTTATAAAGTATGTGTTAAAGGAATGAAAATAGTTTCATTTTTGTGATTCACCATAACCATTTTGCATTTAATGCTACTTATTTGATATAATTTTGGTGTATTATATTGTAAATTTTTCACTTTGAAAATATTCAAGATTGAAGAGTTTATTGGAGTGTTAAACAAATCTTCTAGATATTCAACGGGAGCTCCTTTAACATACAGTGAGTCATGTTCTGGAAGAGCAAATTCCATAGCAACAATCTTATTATCTTTAGTTAAAAACCATTTATTTGGAAAATCTGAAGATAGGCAGAACCCATTTAATTCTAGTTTGGAAAAAGTTTCAGATTTATTCTTCCTTTTCAAAATAGGAAATGATTTTGTAACATTTATGGAGTCAACTTCGCACTCCACTATTTCACTCATTCTTTTTGCAACTTGAGCTAATGGCAAATTTCCATTTCTCAACTGATTTTTTATTAAATACAGTCTATTTTCAAATGGATAAGTATTAAAAGTTGACAACGGTCCAAACTTTCTCACTTCGTCTACTAGGTGGGTCAAATTGTGAACGTTGCTGGTAATAAAGTCCTCTCCATAAATATCACCATAATATTCCACGTAATCAAGGAGTAAAACTTCAGCTAAATTCAGCAAATTGTTGTAAAAATTTGAAGAACATATGGTAACAGCACAAAATATTTTTAGAAAGTGTTGATACACATCTTGAGGTAACATATCCTTAAGTATCACTATTCCCAAATAATGTAAGAAAGTATGATATTCTGAACCCTTCCAATGACACAGTTCATCTAATCCACGTACAGCTCTATGAATTTCAGAGGGCATTTTACATTGCACCAAAAATTTTGAAATGAGTTCAATATCTCTCGCACACCATTTTGTCCTGTAGTTTCCAAAAGTTCCGTCTCTCCATCCCATTAAACATTTTTTCATAATGCCTAAATCAATAAGGTTCAAAGAATCTCCAACAGGGAAATCTTCCACCATATCAATTTCTAAAAAAACCAATGGAGTGTCTGCCTTATGATGCGATCCATACTTTTTGTTTCGGAAACCTTCATTTGTTCTTTTTTCACAACCTGATCTTTTGAAAAAGACCGTATGTGAAACATAGGAATATTCTCCCACTGTCGTGCATTTCAAACAGCCATGTTTTCCATTGAAATTGGTTACACCTGAAGAAAAAATTTAATATTATAAATGCATATATTGCACACATGAAAACAGAATAATACCTTTTATGAATGCTCTGGCTGGCGAGTCGCACACGAAACACCGTAGTTTAACGGCAATTTTTGTCTCATTGACAATGAGACCCTCTGAAAAAATAGTTTTGCATTCTTCCACGAAAGGAAATAAGAAAGCGAACAAATCGCTTGGTTTTCCCGGGCCACAATAAATGCCAATGATCATAGGTTTGATAGACGGTAATTCATGAATATTGAAAAGTATTGGCCAAAACTCGACTTTGCTGCTTTTATATATTGGTAAGCCGTCCATATTGATATTCAATGAAAGTGTATTGGGTACATTGACCATCCCGTTACAAATTTGCCTCATGGAAAATTCGAGGCCATTATGCCAATAATTTCCAGTCCCTACTCTTGTTAATGGAATTGTTTTTTCTGTCTTTAAAAAAGTTCTTGGATCTCGAGGAACAATTCCTGGCAACCTCTTATTGATAATATAGAATAGAGATCTCAGTGCGGAATGACTGACTCCAAAAGAAACTGCCCATGACCTTAGTTCTTTTCGGAATTCGGCATCTTCTTCGACTTTAGAAAGATTGTCAATTTCCTCTTTGTTATCTAGCTCTGTAAGCCATTTTATCCTTGATTCCTCTTCACTACTTCAGGAGCCTCATTCCTGCATACCTCACTTTCTGTATTGGATATATTAAGTTCTGCTGTATCAGAAATAAAGCAGGTTTTTTCTTCTACCGAACGTAATATTTTTTCATAACATGCAGTATATCTTTTCGATTCGGAAAAGTTATTCAGAAATTCATGTTGATTCGCTCTAGCATATTTTATTTATTAAAAAAAATGGAATTTCATTGACAACTTAGAAATATCTGTTTGGCTGAGAATTTTGCCCATAATTCAATCCGATTATCCATTCAAAATTAATTGATTTTTTCCTCTATATCCAAGTACCAAATGAATTATTCCAGTAGGGAGAAGGAAAATTTTCATAATAGGCATCGAAGAAAAATTGATGAAGACCAGAATCTCTCGAATGCCCAAACATTTCGTTTCAGTGCAAGTGATAAGGAACATCTTGCTAAGTGAGCGAGGTTGAAGTCGATGCAGAAATAACATCAAGGGGCGGAGCCAGAGTTCGGAAGTACTACTCATTGTTATAGGAGAAGCTATGTCAGTATACTTTCACAGTGTACAGTTCTGGCATTCTTGTCAGTTATTTCGAGTATTACGGACGATTTTCAAGTTGAAAGTTATTGCGAGTGAGTTTATAGCTACAAAATTCCAACTATGGTTGTGAGTATTTTTTTTCATCATGTATTTTATGGTTCTTGACTTCATTTCAATCTATCCGAGTCACATCGACTTATTTATTCAGAATTATTTATTTCTTAGTATTCCAGTATTCTGTTAATTCATCTGAAGATTTTATTTCATCTGGACAAGGTTTTTCTGCCGACAGAATGAAAAAATTCAAATTCTCAATATTGAATTATTGTTTCATTTTTTATCTTATTATATTCTTGTTTCAGACTCAACAGTATTAGGATAATTCAGTGTTGGAAGAGTACGACGCTTTCAAATTAGAATCTAGTCGTGTTGAGAATTCCGGAGACGTTTCGGCGCCTTGGATTTTGAAGAAGAAGAAAAAAAATAAAAGTGAGTATCGAATTTCTCAATGATTTAATTGAAAAATGTCACGAGTAAAGAATTCACATTTTCGTAATCGTTATCAACATAAAGCTAACATTTTGTTTATTTTTCAGAAAAACGATGTGAGAATACAAACGCTGTCCAGTGCAATGTATCTTCAACTCGTGAGTGTAACGGAAATAATGGAAAAGTTTCCTATTCTGACAACCAGACACGGTGCGAACCGAAGGAAATGAAGGTTTTCAATGGTCAAAAGTTCATTTCTGTGAACAATACTGTGAAGACTACTTTTCCTGCATTGATCCAGAATAAGGATAAAGGAACGAAGGATGTTGAAACAAAGAAAAACAACACTTTTTCTAAAAATACAGTATGTCCTTTGAAAACCGAAAATCATTCCGTGAGAGATAATGGAATAGATTCTGCCGATACAAAGCCTGTGAATGTATGGAACAAAAAACCGGGAGCCAGTCTCTCCAAAGGTGAAGCTTCAACCACAAACGGACATCAAGAATCAACAATCGTCAGAGATATGAATGGAATTCATAGAAAGCCGAAAATATCCTTTGATCCGGCTATCTATAGATTAAGAGGTAAGAAATTCAAAACTTATCAACTTTAAATCATATCTGATTTTTATTCCCTCAAGGTATATAACTTTTTCAGTTCACCTATAAATGTTTTCATAATTGAGTATTAACATGATTAGATATTCTGACTCTTGAATTTTTGTTCCAGAATTTTTGGTCAACTTCAAGTTCAACCAAAAGACTGTGAATCTCCAACCGAGAGGTTTGATAAACAAAGGTAACATCTGTTACATTAATGCGATGTAGTAACTCTTAACTATTTATTAGTCTACATCTACTCACTACTAACTATGTCAATTCACAATAGAGTACGTTGTACTTCTGTATCTGTGTCACCTGTTACGATATATTTATGAACATTGGGAAAGGTGCTGCATCCGCAATATTAGTAATCGTCTATTTTATATTTCAACATTAGATGCACTACACCTTCCCCGGAATTTCAAGAAGAATTTTCATTACTTGGAAATGAAAATTTTATCAATGCCAATTCTTATAACTAATTAACCTTATTACAATAGAATAATGAACCCACTTTGCTTACTCTTCATAGTACTAACCTAGCTTAACTATACATCAAACATTTGACTTGTAATGATATCGGATATCCGATCTCACATTCAGGTTTTATTTCTTAATTGTTACTTGTCCTTGACCTCGCGCACAAAAGGTTTAGTTCGATTCTTATGAACCACGCACTCTTTGCCGTTTTTGCTGATTCGAACGTTCGGAGAATCATCTTTTATTACACTGAAAGGACCTTCGTAAACACTTTGCAGTTTATTTCCACTTTCACTTTTCAACAAAATTAAATCGTCTTTTTCGTATGTTATCGGATTGATCTGTCTATCGTATATCACTTTTCTTTTGAATTTTTCGGATTCTAAATTTTGCCTTGCATCCTGTTGTGCTTTTTGCAATCTGAATTTGAGTTCTAGAGGATACGAATCCGCGTTATATAATGGTTCGACAGTGTCGCTATTCACTAGATTATTAGGCAAATTGCACTTTTTTCCGAATACCAGTTCATAAGGTGAGTATCGTGTGCTACAATGATACGATGTATTATACATGAAATAAAAATATGGGATCCATGAAGACCACGAAGAGCCATAGTTTCTCATTTGTATTCTTAAAAAAGAGTTTAATGTTTTATGTGAATTTTCTAAAGATCCAATGCTCTGATGATGGTATGCAGTTGCTTTTATATGAGATATACTTAAAAAATTACAAATCTCTGCCATTGTATTGGATATGAATTCTGTTCCTTGATCAGTAGCAATCTCTGAGGGAACACCGTATCTTAAGATGAACCTATCTACGAAAGCTCTTGCTACTGTTACTGTATCTTTTGATTTTAAAGGATATGCTTCGACAAATTTCGTTAGATCGCATTGTAAAGTTAGAACATAAATAAAACCATTGTCATCTTTTTCTAAAGGGCCGACAATGTCTAAGTAAACTTTTTCGAAGGCTGAATGAGCAGTTGGTGTTATTACCATTGGTTCCTTTATGGGTTTACTAAACTTGTGTTTTTGACAATTCGCACATTTTTTCACATAAGAGGCACAATCATTCGATAATCCAGGCCAATAATAATATCTTCGTATATTATTGATCATTTTGCGGACTCCCGAATGTCCTGCTGTCGGTAAAATATGAAAGTCGTTAAGTATAAGTTTCTTCGTATCAGGATTGAAAATTCTTTTCACACCTGTAATTATGCAAATTCGTGGACCGGTCCATTTTATCTTAGCAATTGTCTTCATAAAATACTCCACTATAAATGCATTATATTCATTTTTCGCTATGATTAACTCGTTTATATTCATTCTTCTACATAATTCTTCCAAATCTCTCAATAATTCGTCTCGCGAGATTATCGATGGAGTATCTGGGTGGATATAAACTAACTTCGTATTTGGTTCATAACATACACATCTTGTTTCCGACAATATGTTCTCCGTATTTCCAAAACTACTTAGATCATCGTTTCTTTTGAGAACGATTAATTCGTTACCGTCATTGGGTTTTTTCAAAATTTCAACGACATTTGGTTGATCAGACCGATTATTCGTTGAAGTTTTTTCTAAATTAGGAAGGTTTCTTGATGCTTTTGCCTGGGCCCTGGTTAAAACAGCAAGTACGTTCCGATTCATTTCATTTAATTCCGTTGAAGTTATTCGAGACAACGCGTCTGCTGGTCCGTTCATTGAACCTTTAACATATTCAATATGATATTGATATTCTTGTAGACACAAACGAAATTTTGTAAGACGACTAGAAGGATCTGAATGGTTAAAAAGATAAAAGAGAGGCCTATGATCAGTACGAATTTTAAAATGTCTACCAAATAAATAAGGACGAAAATATTTTACTGCCCATACTACTGCCGCTAATTCTTTTTCTATAGTAGAGTAGTTGGTTTCGGATTTATTGAAGGGTCGACTGGCAAATGCCACTGGCTTATTATTTTTGTTAGAAAGGACTGCACCAGCGCATGTTCCACTTGCATCAGTTTGCAAAATAAATTCGTTGTCATCTGAGAAATCGGGGTAATCCAGCACTGGCGCCGTAGAAAGAGCGATTTTCAATTTTTCGAAAGCACTTTGACATTCTTCTGACCAATGAAATTCAGAATATTTTCTGCATAACTTATTCAGAGGATTAGCTATTTCTGCAAAATTTCTAATGAATTTTCTGTAATAATTAGCAAAGGCAATGAATCTTTTGACTTCGTCAGTGTTTTTTGGGACTGGGTATAACTTAAGAACTTTGGTTTTATCAGGATCGGGTGATAGACCTTCAGAAGATATAATATGACCTAAATATAAAATTTGTTTTCTGAGGAATTCGCATTTAGAAGGGTTTAATTTCAGATTAACCTCTCTGAGTCTGGAAAACACTTTCAGCAAATTCTGATTATGTTGTTCTAAATTTCTACCAAAAACAATCAAGTCGTCGAGATAACAAAAACATTTTTCGTAATTTAATCCTGTCATTGCAATTGAAATTAGCCGTGAAAACGCACTGCAGGATATTTTCAATCCCATAGGTAGTCTTTTCATTTGATACTGATTTTTATGAGTAGAGAATGCTGTGTACGGTCTGCTGTCAGCTGCTAGCTCTACCTGGTAATAACCTTGACTTAAGTCTAAGTGAGAAAAGTATACGGCTCCGGTAAGCGAATCGAAAATGTCTACTATGTTAGGAAGGGGGAATTTGTCATCTTGAATTTTTTCGTTTAATGATCTGAAGTCGATTACAAGCCTCCATTTCTTATTGCCATTTTTATCAGCTTTCTTTGGGACTAATAAAATTGGAGAGGACCATTCACTCTGGGCCTCCTCTATAACATCATTTTTTATCATATCTTCAATTTGCTTATCTACCTCCTGTTTTTGCGAATGAGGAATACGGTACGGTTTTCTATATACTGGTGCTTCATTCGGTTTCAAGGTGATAGTTTGTTTGAAAACTGTAGTTGTGGTTAATTTATCGTTTGGAAGATGGAAAATATCACTGAATTTAGCACATAGCTCTTCGATAGACAATTGTTCTTCCTTATTCAAACCGTTCATGTTTATCAATGAAAATAATTCTTTGACTCTAGTTGGTGAAATTCCAGTAATTTTGCTAAATGAACATATTTGATATTTGTCGAGATTATGAATTTCTGGTACACAATTCTTGAGAGTTACTTCGGTTTCTCTTGTATTAAGGATTTTGACAGGTATGATATTATGCTTTGGTTTCACCACGGTTCCTGCTAGGAAAACGCCTTCACATATTTCCTGAGGGATTACAACACATTCTTTTTCTGTATTTATTGATAAGTACTCAATGATTTCGCATCTAGATGGAATTGTCAACACCGAATTATTTTTAGAGTTTAGAGAAACCTCCACCATCTTATGGCGATTATTTAGAATTAACGTGTTCTCTTCGAAATTTATTATACCTTTATATTTTTGCAAAAAATTTTGACCTATAATACCATTGTAATTACAAGGGATATCTCGAAATACATAAAATAATTGTTCGAAAGTAACACCGTTGGTATGCAATTCTAATGAGATATTCCCGATAGCTGTTATATTTCCACAAATACCGTTCACGGTAAGATTATCTTTGCGTATCAAGGATTTGTCTCTAATAGAATCCAATTTGATTGCACAGAGTGAAGCTCCGCTGTCTATTAAAAATTTAAATTTTTCTGATTCCACTGAAAACTCTACATTATTCAAACCCAAACAAGCGAATATAGAATCAGTTATCGGAGTCAAGAAAAAACTTCAGATTGTTTGAATTTTTCTGTGCGATTTCGTTATCTTTGCCATTCAAATAAAAGACTCTGTTTTCTTGTGAATGATGACTCGATTGTCTCCCTCGAGTATTGAATGTTCTCTGTGTTTGACCACGAGAGCGTCCTGCAAAATTTCGAGTACTATCATTCGATGGCGCATGACCGACAAATTTATCTGGTTTATGATTGTTGTTATATCTAAAATTATTACCACAAAATCTAGGTGATGGGCCTCTGGATCTGCCACTGCCTCTATATTGCCATTTTCTACCTCTCTGTACTTGAAAATGATTTATCGATTGAATATTTTCCGATGTAGAAGCAGAAGCTTCGTCTAGTGCAGCACGGATGGCATCTTTAAGAGACGAAAAATCTCGTGCTGAAATAATTGTACTTAATCGTCTATTATTCAATCCGTCCGCAAATTGCTTTATAGCATTCCGCTCATTAATAGCTTTCAAAACCGAATATGCATTGTCATCACCTTTGGCCTGTGAAATTGTCAAATCAACAAAAAGTTCTTCTAGAGATTTACCGAAGGATTCAATCGACCTATTTCCTTGACGTGAATTTATTAATTTAGTTTGGAGAGTAGTATCCGATTTAATCGTGAGGAGATGTTTTTTCATATCATCCACTAACGAAGATGTTGAAGCATATTCCTTATTTAAACGAAGTTTAGCACTTGGAGATAATCTAGTTTTCAATACAAATTTTATAAGATGCTGCTTTTGATCTGTTTTAAGCATTGAATCATAGAATTCCGTAGCATCTATCAATTGTTTAGTCGTATCTTCGCTATCATTGAGCATAGGTAGCAAAGATGAAGCAGTTTTCAAATCGAAAGACTCCATTTCTATCAAAGTTGGGCTCTCCTTGATCTGTACATTTAATATTGAACTATATGTATCCCGTATTTCGGAGGAAAATTGCTGAATTGCGCTCAATATATCGGTAGGAACGTCTGCAAAATGTTTCTGAATTTCCTTAAAATCATCCTCAAATTGTTCATAGATAATTTTGGCTTCTTTAATTTTAATATCGAGAATCTTCTTTTTTCGCCTTTCAGGGCCAATTTTCCTCAGATATACTTTTATCGATTTCAGGGATTCCAAAATTTCATTTAAATTATTAACTGCCATACATCAAGTTAAAAAAAATTAGGTAAAACTATTATTCCCGAAAACAAAAGATTCAATTAAAGTCATTAGTATCGTTTTGTAGTCTGCTTACCACTACACTACACTAGGCGCTGCTGATTGGTGCCAACATCTGGCTTCTGGTCACCTCTTTCCTAATCTTCTTCTCCAGTCTCTTTCTGCACATACTGAAAATGTACGAGCTGGCCACCGCTATCACCAGGATTAAGATTATCACCTCGCACACTTCTCGCGTAGAAATTTTTTCTTGTTCGTTAGTTTGGCCGCCACTATTGCCTGCCTGTGCGATTATAATTTCTTCCTTTTCCTGCCTTGACTGGCTTGACCCCATTTTCACTTCTCTTCCTATTCACACTCACACCAATTGTTCGAAAATTTCCCAGGCTTCGCCATCAGGATCGCCATGTAGTTACTTGGGTCATTGGTAAGGGTTCCCAATAAGAATACCTTCCTCTTAACTATTTATTAGTCTACATCTACTCACTACTAACTATGTCAATTCACAATAGAGTACGTTGTACTTCTGTATCTGTGTCACCTGTTACGATATATTTATGAACATTGGGAAAGGTGCTGCATCCGCAATATTAGTAATCGTCTATTTTATATTTCAACATTAGATGAACTACAGCGATTCTTCAAGCTCTTCTTGCCTGCGCACCTTTATGGAACCTACTGAGAGATCTCTCCGACAAGTTTAGTTCAATAAATGATCAATCAATTCCCATGATTAAAAATATGTAAGTATAATCCAATTTCATATTTTTATTGCTTCTGCCTCAGTCCTTCAAAATAGATTCTTGTGCATTATCAACTAATTTTTTCAGGTGTAAATTCATCAACGAGTTCAGCAGGTTACCTGACACCACCGTATCTTTTTCCAATAAAAGGAACAAGGAGCGGGTCAGTTTTGATGTAAGCTATGGAAACCCTATCCAAGCCGTCTCCATCTGTACTATGCTTAAGGAAAAGAAGAGCGGCTCATTCTTATTCGAAAGTCGTCAAGAGGATGCAGAGGAGTTTTTGGGACTTCTAAATGGGCTCAATGATGAAATGATAAATGTAAGTGTCGCCCAGTTATTTACTTCAAAATTCCTTGTCAAATTATTCTCACAGGAAGAAAGTCCTCTGTGAATAATCCTTCCGCTAAAGGAATTTTCTCTTTGTCTCATTATCGTATTATATTAGTACGTCAAACTAATGCGATACTTCATATTTTCAGGAAAGGAATTTTCTCTTTGTCTCATTATCGTATTATATTAGTACGTCAAACTAATGCGATACTTCATATTTTCAGGTGATGGGAGCTGAAAACATAGACAACACAGAAAAGAAGGTCCAATTCGATCACACCCCCATTAGTGATATATTCGGAGGGCTTCTTTGCTCCAAAATCCACAAAACTGGTGACGAGTCGACTAAAACCATACAGCCATTTTTGACACTGCAATTGAATATCGAGAAGGCCAAAACCATCAGTGAAGCTTTGGAACAACTAACAGTGAAAAATCGAGTGGAAGGCCTAATATCATCAAAGACGAAGAAGACAGTTGAAGCTTGGCAACAAGTGATGATCGAACAATTACCCGTGGTTTTAGTGCTCCATTTGAATTTTTCAATTATCAGTCACGGGGTTGTGAAAAAATCATGAAAAGGATTGATTTTCCGGTAGACCTTCACATAGACTAGAAAATTTTGTCAGGAAAAATAACTTCTGCATCAGACAAACATTATAAACTCTGCTCCGTATTGTATCATGACGGTAAAGAGGCAAGTGAGGGACATTATGTATCAGATGTTTTTCACAACGGATATAATACTTGGTTGAGGTTCGATGATGCTAGAGTAAAATCGGTCTCACAGGATGATGTGTTGAAACCACAAGGTTACAAAGTTCCTTATCTTCTGTTTTATCAACGCGCTGACTAGATATAACTTGTGTTTGTGCTGAATATTAAATAAAATAATTAGAACATATTTTTATTTTCAAGATTGAATGATAAAACTGTAAATCAATTGATTTTTTGTACATAGATAATTCTTGATTCTTTGTTTTATATGTAATGTATTGCGATTTTGAATGTTTTTTCAATATTTAACCTCTTTGTATATATGTATATATAAAATAATTCATTTTAATAAAAAAACTTCATGTAACTACTGAATATTTCTGAATCTAAATAAATGAATAATAAATGAAACCATTTATTCAATTCACAAGTTAGTTTTTTTGCCTTCTATTCCCCCAGTACCTATTTCTGAAAAAAGCAATTCATGAACTAAACTTTTTATCTCTAAAAGTTCTTTGTAAAATTCAAGTATTCACGTGAAAAATATTAAATGCATTTTCAAGAAGATGAGCTAACACGAGGGTATTTTACCTAAATATCTAATAGCCTCCGAGTTTTACTATTTCAACGCTTTCTCCGAAAAAGGTTTTCAATACAAAAAGTCATGAATCCCCAGGTATAGATCACAATTTGGTGAAACCATTCAAAAAGCCATTAAGCAAGGTAGGGTCATTAAGTGTTTATCCTTTAAACGTTGACAAATTTGGTACTTGAAATATTCCGTCCATTGTTTATCTTTCTTTTCTGAAAAATATCAGTTGAGGGGGAAAAAATTTGAAATTACTAGAAGTATCTTTGTACAAGTGAACACGAAAATAAATCATTTAAATGAAAATTGGCCGCCTATTCTGCTTACAAGAAACATATTTTCAAATAATTATTTGCACAAGAAGTGAGGAATGGTATATTCCTTTTTGAAGGTCATCATATGGGATAGTTGTTCGGGATAGTTGTTGGGGCAATTTGTTTGTTGTCCTCAACACTTTAGAAAGACTTGCAGTCTGGCAATGCTACAATTCTCTGACCGTAACACTTTAAAAGTTCAATGGATATCAACCATAGGCACTGGTTGGAAAAAGTACTGGTAACACTTGTTTATTGCTCAACGAATACAGTATTTCTGTTGAATGTTCACTTCAGATAGCCTCTCACTTGGACTACTCGGCTCACTTTTTTGTGGGAATAATTTCTAAACTTGAATTATTTATCAACACTACAAATTATAAGGAACGGGAAAGTAATACAACGAAACAACAAGTAAATGCACAACTTACTTCATTGGTGGGTTTATTCGGAGAGAGCTTTAGAAGGTTAGGTTACAAAAACATCAATTTAGACCACCGAACCTCAACCGTTACTTTCTCAGATTCTTCTTCTTGTCGAAACCAACGACACTAAAGGAATAGGGTATGCAACCCTAATTACTCGTTGGAGAATTCAAGTAAGTATGTAATTCTCCAACATACTCCCCCCCTAAATAAAATATCTCTTTATTTGTACAAAACAATAACAAAAAACAAAAACAACAAAAATAAAATAAAATAAAAAACAAAACAAATAATTTCAGCAGTTGTCAAGTTTAGCTAGAGTCATTAGTTGGAAGTGGACAGATCTTTGTAATGTTTCTTGTGAATTCTCCTGCTTTTGTCTTGAGTCTTACAAGACGCACTATCCCATCTTGACCCGGAAGGGTACTTATAACTCGTGCCAGTGGCCACTTTAGTGGAGGGCAACCATCTTCCCTCGCAAGTACAAGGTCATTTTCGCGAATATTTGGCAACTGTTTAATCCATTTCGGTCGATTTTGTAAACGATTTAAATATTCAATAGACCATCGTTTCCAAAACGTTTGTTGAATTTGACTGACACGTTGCCATAATTTCAAACGGTTAGTAGGAATTTCAATGAAGTTTCGCTCTGGCAGGGCTGATAAGGATGTCCCAATTAAGAAATGCCCTGGTGTTAGTGGTTCGAAATCGTTTGGATCATTGGATATTGCGCATAAGGGTCGTGAATTGAGTATTGATTCAATTTGGTGGAGAATAGTCAAAAATATCTCATATGATAGGTTTGCGTCTCCTGCAAGTCTCTTCAAATGAAACTTGGTACTTTTAACTGCAGATTCCCACAGACCACCCCAATGAGGGCTTCTTGGTGGTATGAATTTAAACTCTATTTCACTTTGTCCAAGATGATCCCGAATGCAACTCAAGTTTTTCTGGTTTCGCAAAAAGATATACAGCTCTCTCAATTGGTTTCTTGCACCTAAAAAGTTAGAAGCGTTATCGCTAAAGATCTGGGATGGACAACCGCGTCTAGCTATAAATCTTTTCAGAGCCAAAATAAAACCCTCAGTTGTCAGATCCGAAACTAATTCGATATGCAGTGCTTTCGTTACCATGCACACAAATATAGCCACATATGTCTTCAGTATGGGCGCTTTTTTCAACGTAGAGGCCTTTATGAAAAACGGACCGCAATAGTCTACTCCGGCCTTTTCGAATGGTCGTGTGATTTTTACTCTACATTCGGGTAGGTCACCCATGATTTGTTCCATGGGTTTTGTTCGAAACCTGAAACATTTAACACAATTTCTGATTATCCGTTTCGTTGTTCTTAAACCATCAAATGGCCAATATTTCAACCGAAAATTCGATAATACTGTTTGGGCGCCTTCATGACCTCTCTCTTGTTCCAGCATCATAGTAACAACGTGATTGTGCGAAGGAAGCAAAATTGGGTGCTCTTGATCAAATGATATGGATGCATTTTTTAGTCTACCACCGACTCTTATTATATCATTTTCATCGATAAATGGTTGAAGACTTAAAAACTTTCTTTCACGAAGTGGAATATTTTTGCGTAAATAACATATTTCATTAGAAAAATGAACCTTCTGTAAAATTTTAATTATTCTCAAATTGGCTTGCTGAAGCTCATCCACAGAGAGTGAATCTAAACATCTTTGTTCAGGTTTGGAAACATTTTTAATGAAACGCAGTACATAAGCCATGACCCGTTGCAAACGTCGGAAAGTAGAATATTTATTAAATAAATTTGTAAAGAAATCATCGTTTAATATAGATGTGTTAACCAGAATAACTTGTCTTTCTTCTGGTATTTTTGCCAGAATTTCATGCTCATTAAATTGATTCAAGTCCACATCGATTTTATTCAAGAATTCAGGACCATACCACCATAAATTGCAACTCTGAATTTTATGAGGAAACACTCCACGAGATGGGAGGTCGGCTGGGTTTTGTTCGGACTTCACATGACGCCATTTATATTCACTTGTTAGTCCTTGAATTTTTGCAACTCTATTTGCAACAAACGTGCTCCATCTAGACGCATGGGACTGGATCCAATTCAAAGCTATTGTAGAATCCGTCCACAAATTTATTGTTTTTGGTATAAATCTGTTTTCATAGATGGAAAGTAGTTTGGCCGCTAATCTAGCTAAAAGAACCATAGCGCATAATTCTAATGTCGGAATCGAGACAGTTTTCAACGGAGCGACTCTAGATTTGGAAGAAATCAACCGTACTGACACCGAACGATCTGTATAAATGACACGGAGATACACACAAGCTGCATAAGCCCTTTGACTGGCGTCCGCAAACCCATGAAATTCAACAAATTGAAGTTGTTTTCCTGTGAACAGGAAACGAGGAATTTTTAATGTAGTGAGTGCCTGGAGATTATCATTGAACTCAGACCACTCCTTAATTATGTCAGGGTCAGTTAGTTTTGCATCCCAAGCTATTTTCAAAAGCCACAACTTCTGCATGATCATTTTTCCAATTACTGTTACTGCTGTGAGTAATCCCAGTGGATCATAACATTGAGATATTAAGGACAGGATTATTCGTTTAGTCAATAATTTTCCTGGGGACCGCATTGGAAATGAGATACCCAAATCATCACATTGAGGATCCCATTTTAACCCTAAAACTTTGTTTTGTCCATAGTTGAAATCGAAGTTGTATTCAAGCTTTTCCTTGGATTGTACATCAACAATATTTGTACACCACTTGTGCAGTTTGAAAGAATAGGATGTCAAAAGAGTCTGAAGTTGCTTTTGTAACTGTCTTATTTCATGCTCATGGTCGGCCCCAGCAATTATGTCATCAATATAACATTGCCTTTGCAAAGCGTCACAGGCCATTGGATAATTTGCATGATTGTTAACTGCAATTTCCTTCAGAACTCTAGTCGCCAAAAAGGGTGCACTGGTTGTGCCATATGTTACAGTCTGCAGTTCTATGCATTGTAACGGATCATCAGGTGAATCTCTCCATAAAACATTCTGCAGAAATCTCTGATTTGGATCAATGTAAATTTGTCTGTACATTTTCTCAATGTCTGAAGTAAGTACATACTTGAATGATCTGAAGCGACACAGAATATCAAACAAATCTGGTTGTACTTGGAAACCCTTCAACAAAACATCATTGAGAGAGTAACCTGAAGAAGATTTACTTGCGCCATCAAAAACCACGCGAATTTTTGTTGTTGTTGCACATTCCCTAATAACGGCATGATGTGGAAGGAAATACCTGTCTCTACCTAAAGAATCCTTTAGTTCCAGCGGTATTATTTTTCCATGACCTAACTCTACATATTCCCTTATAAAGTCCTTATACATGTTATGAAAATTGTTGTTTTTTAGGAATTTTGTTTCCAGAAGTTGAAATCTCCTTTTTGCAATGCCAAAGGAATCTCCTAATTTTGAAGACTCATCCCAAGACTTTAAAGGTAATTTTACCTGAAAAGCACCATTTTGAAGAATTTGAGTCGTAGAGACAAATATTTCTTCAGCCATTGCATCATCCGGAGATAACACTTGTTCATTTGGCATATCTTAAACTTGCCAAAATCTCTCAACTAAATCGTGAAGAGATGAATCATTTTGAATTGACAAAGATACCAACTTATCGTTACCAACATTTAAATGGGATGCAGCTTTATTCTGGCTATTGCGATTGACTGGTACATTTCCTGCAATTATCCAACCGAGGAATGTATTTTGAAGGACAGGAAGGGTTTTTCCTAACTTAACCACTTCATTTTTCAAGAGATCATAGTACAAGTCTGCCCCGATTAACATGTCTATGTCAGCAGGAATATAATAGGACGGATCACTCAATGTTATTTCCGAGGGAATGTTCAAATGTTTCGTGTTTATTTTCAATTGCGGGAGTTGACAGGTTATTCTGGGTAATACAGCGCAAGTTACTTTAAATTTATAATTCCTATGCACATTCGAATGGATTACAAGATTTATCATCTTACCCGTTGTTAACTTGTCCTGTGAAATACCACTAACACACAATGCCTGTTTAAATGGGAGATGCCCTAAACGGTTTACTAAACTCTCTGTTACAAAAGAGCTCTGACTTGCAGAATCCAATAATGCTCTAGCTTGAACTGACTTACCGCTGTCATCAAAAATAGTGACCATGGAGGTTGCTAAAAGAACCTGTGACTTATTTATACTGGGTGTTGTGAACGCTACTGCCTGAGAATGTAACACTTGAGGATTAACAGCACTGGTAGATGGTTCAGTATTACATTTTTCTTCTACAAGCAATGACACTGCTGTTTCATGAAGTAGCGTATTATGCTTATGGGAGCAAACATTACACAGTTTTTCAGACTTACAATTGATTCTTGAGTGACCTGGATACAAACAATTAAAACATAAATTCTTTTCTTGAGCATACTTTCTTCTATCCTCTAAACTCAATTCCTTGAATTTGACACACTTGAAAATGGCATGTGACTGTTGCTTACAATAAACACAACTTGATTTTGAATTTGCATTCGTTTTGTTCGAATGTAAAGACACCTTTGTGTTAGACCTAGTCTGTTTTTCTGGAGGTTCCAAATTCTCCAGGATTGATGCTCTCTTGTCCAGAAATTCAAGAAATTGAGCAAGATTCGGAAGGGCTGATATATCTCGCTCCGTTTCAAATGCCCTACGGGTGCCATAATCAATTTTCTTCTCCATTAAGTAAATAATAAGATATTCTAGTAATTGGTCTTTGGAAAAATCTAAGTTATTCAATAAATCCCAATTCTTTCTAAGATGAGTTACTAAATTTCTCAAACCTCTGGCACTACATTTACTTAGAGGTTCGATATCTAAGAGAGAAGATACATGGGACTTGATTACCGAAAGTTTACTCTCATATCTTCCTCTCAACAGTTTTATGGCAATGGCAAAATTTGCATGGGTCAACTGAAGGTTTTCGACCATGCTTAGGGGTTCACCCTTCAGGAACGATTTCAGATACATCAGCCTCTGTGTGTCACTCAAAGACACATTATTCATTATCAAGGTCTCAAATAATTGAATGAATGAGGTCCATTCAGTAGGATTCCCATTGAATGTAGTCATTTTTATTTCTGGCAATTTAATTTGAGACATAACATTCATGGAGCCTGAGGGGCTATCTTTTTTGAATTTAAGCAGAAGTTTTTCAAACCTCACTTCCAGCTCATCTAACTCGTCCTCTATCTTCTCTCTTTCTTCAGTATCAAATGTTTCAAAGTCCTCCAGTTCTTCAATACTGTTTTGGCACATGGTGTAGTCCCCTGCAGCTGCTAAAAGGGCCTTTTGCTTCTTGACTAGCATTAGTTCATCGTCTTTATTTGCTTCCCCATTTAACCACGTCTTTACCCTGGTTACTGATCGTTTCGCGATCGTACGTTTAGATTTCAAAAGGTTGTACATTTCCATTGCTTCTAGCTCTATAGTAAATCAGGATCGAAGGACCAAAAAATGTTGGGGCAATTTGTTTGTTGTCCTCAACACTTTAGAAAGACTTGCAGTCTGGCAATGCTACAATTCTCTGACCGTAACACTTTAAAAGTTCAATGGATATCAACCATAGGCACTGGTTGGAAAAAGTACTGGTAACACTTGTTTATTGCTCAACGAATACAGTATTTCTGTTGAATGTTCACTTCAGATAGCCTCTCACTTGGACTACTCGGTTCACTTTTTTGTGGGAATAATTTCTAAACTTGAATTATTTATCAACACTACAAATTATAAGGAACGGGAAAGTAATACAACAAAACAACAAGTAAATGCACAACTTACTTCATTGGTGGGTTTATTCGGAGAGAGCTTTAGAAGGTTAGGTTACAAAAACATCAATATAGACCACCGAACCTCAACCGTTACTTTCTCAGATTCTTCTTCTTGTCGAAACCAACGACACTAAATCTAAAGGCATAGGGTATGCAACCCTAATTACTCGTTGGAGAATTCAAGTAAGTATGTTATTCTCCAACAATAGTTTCCATTCATAAATTAGATGCAAAGGATGTGACGATTGGAAAATTCCTTACTAACGATACCTGCATAAAGTGGGGTGAAAAACACATCACCGCCGATGGTAAGAACCGTTAACCAAGCCTTTAACTTTACCAAAAAAACACCACCAACTCAATTATATGGCAACAGTTCACAACAGTAATTGGCCAATCTGAATATATATCCGATTTTGAAAATTTTTTGATGCTTACTTCCATATATGAACGTAGCTTCCTTCGAGATAAATCACGTGACTGAAAAGAAAGATAACAAAAATATTTCCATTAGTGGTTATTGAATGAGATTCGTGAAAATAAGAATTTTGTGAATGCCCGAGATGTTTTCTCAGGGTAAGTTGAAATGCAATAGTTGGAAAAGTAACAATTTATTCTGAATCGAGTTCTTTGAAGTTATTTACAAGATCAAACGGAACCTCATTACTTTTCGAATGGCTCCTGATGAGCACCTTCGTTATCAAATTGGAAAATACCTGTTTTTGTCATCCAAAGACTTCGTCTGATGTCATCAGTGTCAAATGATAAGAGTTATTCATGTGGAGTATGAATGGAACACCATTAAGTACATACTTTCAAGTTTGTCGTATGACGTAGAACTCAAAGATGCTTCAATTACTCCTGGAAAATATGAAGTTCGAAGTTGATATATAGAAAACATTCCTTCACTGTATATTTTTGATTTTGACATCCTCGATGGAATTTTCGAAATTGAAACCACGGGAAACATAAGGAACAAGTTTCATATTGAAACTTCCTTTTTTAGAACGATTGATGGATGTTATATATCGATTGGAAATGCTTCACGTTAAAATTCAATGATCAGGTGTGAGATATTCAACAACATGCAGTATATCTTTTCGATTCGGAAAAGTTATTCAGAATTTCATGTTGATTCGCTCTAGCATATTTTATTTATTAAAAAAAATGGAATTTCATTGACAACTTAGAAATATCTGTTTGGCTGAGAATTTTGCCCATAATTCAATCCGATTATCCATTCAAAATTAATTGATTTTTTCCTCTATATCCAAGTACCAAATGAATTATTCCAGTAGGGAGAAGGAAAATTTTCATAATAGGCATCGAAGAAAAATTGATGAAGACCAGAATCTCTCGAATGCCCAAACATTTCGTTTCAGTGCAAGTGATAAGGAACATCTTGCTAAGTGAGCGAGGTTGAAGTCGTTGCAGAAATAACATCAAGGGGCGGAGCCAGAGTTCGGAAGTACTACTCATTGTTATAGGAGAAGCTATGTCAGTATACTTTCACAGTGTACAGTTCTGGCATTCTTGTCAGTTATTTCGAGTATTACGGACGATTTTCAAGTTGAAAGTTATTGCGAGTGAGTTTATAGCTACAAAATTCCAACTAAGGTTGTGAGTATTTTTTTTCATCATGTATTTTATGGTTCTTGACTTCATTTCAATCTATCCGAGTCACATCGACTTATTTATTCAGAATTATTTATTTCTTAGTATTCCAGTATTCTGTTAATTCATCTGAAGATTTTATTTCATCTGGACAAGGTTTTTCTGCCGACAGAATGAAAAAATTCAAATTCTCAATATTGAATTATTGTTTCATTTTTTATCTTATTATATTCTTGTTTCAGACTCAACAGTATTTGGATAATTCAGTGTTGGAAGAGTACGACGCTTTCAAATTAGAATCTAGTCGTGTTGAGAATTCCGGAGACGTTTCGGCGCCTTGGATTTTGAAGAAGAAGAAAAAAATAAAAGTGAGTATCGAATTTCTCAATGATTTAATTGAAAAATGTCACGAGTAAAGAATTCACATTTTCGTAATCGTTATCAACATAAAGCTAACATTTTGTTTATTTTTCAGAAAAACGATGTGAGAATACAAACGCTGTCCAGTGCAATGTATCTTCAACTCGTGAGTGTAACGGAAATAATGGAAAAGTTTCCTATTCTGACAACCAGACAAGGTGCGAACCGAAGGAAATGAAGGTTTTCAATGGTCAAAAGTTCATTTCTGTGAACAATACTGTGAGACTACTTTTCCTGCATTGATCCAGAATAAAGATAAAGGAACGAAGGATGTTGAAACAAAGAAAAACAACACTATTTCTAAAAATACAGTATGTCCTTTGAAAACCGAAAATCATTCCGTGAGAGATAATGGAATAGATTCTGCCGATACAGAGCCTGTGAATGTATGGAACAAAAAACCGGGAGCCAGTCTCTTCAAAGGTGAAGCTTCAACCACAAACGGACATCAAGAATCAGCAATCGTCAGAGATATATATGAATGGAATTCATAGAAAGCCGAAAATATCCTTTGATCCGGCTATCTATAGATTAAGAGGTAAGAAATTCAAAACTTATCAACTTTAAATCATATCTGATTTTTATTCCCTCAAGGTATATAACTTTTTCAGTTCACCAATAAATGTTTTCATAATTGAGTATTAACATGATTAGATATTCTGACTCTTGAATTTTTGTTCCAGAATTTTTGGTCAACTACAAGATCAACCAAAAGACTGTGAATCTCCAACCGAGAGGTTTGATAAACAAAGGTAACATCTGTTACATTAATGCGATTCTTCAAGCTCTTCTTGCCTGCGCACCTTTATGCAACCTACTGAGAGATCTCTCCGACAAGTCTAGTTCAATAAATGATCAATCAATTCTCATGATCAAAAATATGTAAGTATAATCCAATTTCATATTTTTATTGCTTCTGCCTCAGTCCTTCAAAATAGATTCTTGTGCGTTATCAACTAATTTTTTCAGGTGTAAATTCATCAACGAGTTCAGCAGGTTACCTGACACCACCGTATCTTTTTCCAATAAAAGGAACAAGGAGCGGGTCAGTTTTGATGTAAGCTATGGAAACCCTATCCAAGCCGTCTCCATCTGTACTATGCTTAAGGAAAAGAAGAGCGGCTCATTCTTATTCGAAAGTCGTCAAGAGGATGCAGAGGAGTTTTTGGGACTTCTACTAAATGGGCTCAATGATGAAATGATAAATGTAAGTGTCGCCCAGTTATTTACTTCAAAATTCCTTGTCAAATTATTCTCACAGGAAGAAAGTCCTCTGTGAATAATCCTTCCGCTAAAGGAATTTTCTCTTTGTCTCATTATCGTTTTATATTAGTACGTCAAACTAATGCGATACTTCATATTTCCAGGTGATTGGAGCTGAAAACATAGACAACACAAAAAAGAAGGTCCAATTCGATCACACCCCCATTAGTGATATATTCGGAGGGCTTCTTTGCTCCAAAATCCACAGAACTGGTGACGAGTCGACTAAAACCATACAGCCATTTTTGACACTGCAACTGAATATCGAGAAGGCCAAAACCATCAGTGAAGCTTTGGAACAACTAACAGTGAAAAATCGAGTGGAAGGCCTAATATCATCAAAGACGAAGAAGACAGTTGAAGCTTGGCAACAAGTGATGATCGAACAATTACCCGTGGTTTTAGTGCTCCATTTGAATTTTTTCAATTATCAGTCACGGTGTTTTTGCAAGTAGCTCATTTTTATTTCATATTTTCGTTATTGCTATAATTGCATACAAACTTCTCGTCGCACCTGTATGTGGATATGCCTGATGAGATGCGCGAAATGTAAAATTGCATTTCTTGGGCCAGATGTTCAGACAGACACGCTTAGAGAAAATCGAGAGAAGTTGTGTGCATCATTTTCCAGTATTTTTTTCGTGAATAGTTTGTTAAAAGAATAGTTTTTCTTTTGGAGTTTGTTGGAGTTAGAAGACCAGGGCCCTCCTACGAAGAGAACCGACTGTCGTCAGGTAGGTGCAAAAGAGATTTTGTATGCTACGGGATGTTAATGTGAAAACTTTCGATACAGTCTGCTTATTTTTCCACTTGCATTAACATTTTTGGTCATTCGGAGCCGAATTTTAGTTTTTTCATTCGTTAAAATATTGATTTTGTACCTGATATTGATTGAAATTTCATTCGATTCGTTCGTAATTCTTAAATTAATTTCGCACGGCGGCCGGTTCACATCTGGTTTCTTATCTTTTCATTCAAATTCAACACATTTGATAAATAATCTGTGTTGAGGAGGTTGTTTGTTTTCGTTCATTCGGGGAATAATTCATTGAGAAAATAAATAAATAATTTCGTTATGGCTATGAAAAAATTGTTAGAAAAGAGAAAATTGTATTCTAGTAGAATTGCTGAAGCGTATACAATAGCTGTGAAATGTAAAAGCAATGCAACGCATTTTGCCGAATTGTCGGTGAGAATGGAAAAAATAGAAAGCATATATCAGTCATTTGAAAAGAGCCATAATGATGTTATTGCTTCTTTGGGTGAGGAAGCTGATTATTTATCTGAGGATACCATTAGAAAACAAGTTGATGATTTTTATTATTCAACAAAAGCCATTTTTCATGAGTTTACTAAGGTTTCATCAGCTAATTCAAATTCTGGTTCAGGTAAAGTTCAAAAAGATAATGTTAGACTCCCACAGTTGAACATTCCTATTTTCGATGGTAGTTATAAATATTGGCAAACATTTATCGATCTCTTCAACACTTCGATTCATGAAAATGAAAGCATTTCAGACATTGAAAAATTTCAATATCTACTTTCATTTGTTGAAAAAGAACCATTTAATTTATTGAAAACAATTCCATTAACCGCAACCAATTACCCGATTGCTTACCATGCCTCATGTAAAAGATATAATAACAAGCGACTCATAGCGACTAATGCCCTTGATGCCATCAATAATGTTTCTCTCAAAACAGGTTCAGCAAAAGATATTCGTTTTTTGTTAGACACTTTTGCTGAAAATATTGCGATTCTGGACACCCTTGGCTTTCCTGTTGATTCGTGGGATTTTCTTTTGTTTAATCGCCTTCTTCAAAAGTTAGACGTTAAAATGCGAACAGACTTTGAAATTTCAGTTTGCGATAAGGAATTACCAACATACAAGGACATTTTTACTTTTGTAGAAAATCAGTGTAAAGCATTGGAGTCCGTACAAAATACATCGTCTTCAAAAAATTTGAAAAATAATAATTTAATGTCATCAAGGCCTTCGAAGTTTCATTCATTTCATGAGTCAAAGCCCACTTCTGCTTTTGTTAATACAGTTGCATCTAATGTTAAATGTAAATTATGTAGTTTGGATCACACACTCTCTAAATGCGAGAAATTTATTTCAAAATCACCTCCGGATCGTTTTTCATTTGTAAAATCTAACAAACTGTGTCTCAATTGTCTTCATCACGGACATATTTTGAAAAACTGCCCTTCGAAATTTCGTTGTCGTACTTGTCATGCACTTCATCATTCCCTTTTGCATTTATCGAATAGTAGCACTGATGTTGTTCCTAGAGATACTTCAAGTCTTATGGCTAATAATTCAGTACATTCCGAGGAGGATCAAATCAAGACTTCTAGTGTCCTTACGAGCACGGTTAAGAAGCAGGAAACTGTGTTATTGTCCACTGCTATGATAGAAATTACTGATCAATTCGGAAACTACGTTCCGGTCAGAGTTCTTCTGGATTCCGCGAGTCAAGCAAACTTCATTTCAGTGAAATGTTTCAAAAAACTAGGTTTATCTAGAAATAGATATTCAATTCCCATTGAGTTTTGTGGATTGAATGGCATGAAGTCAACTTCGTCTAATGGAGTGACGACGTGCAAAATCAGACCTCGAAACAAAAGTAACCCAGAATTCATATTCGATGCGATAATTGTTCCAAAATTGTGTTCAGAAATGCCATCCTCAAAAATTGAGGTGGGAAATTGGAATCATATCAAAAATTTAGAATTAGCAGATGATCGTTTCAATGAACCGAGTTCATTGGATTTGTTATTGGGTTCCGAAATATTTTCATCTATTATCTCTGATAGTATTGTGATTGGACAAAAAGGTCAGGCTAATGCTATAAAAACACTTTTTGGCTACATAATGATGGGAAAAGTCGACGGCCTTGACTCATGTACCAATAATTTCAGTTTATGCACGCAGATTTCTCCATCTATTGATTGTGTTTTACATAAATTCTGGGAAATAGAGCAAATTGCACCTGAAACTTTTCAATCCCCTGACGATGAAACGTGTGAGAGGTTTTTCGTTGAAACAACTACCAGAGATGCTTTCGGTCGATACGTTTTACGCCTTCCATTTAGGAATTATGCTCCAAAATTATACATACATCATGGCGGTTAATAGATTCCTAAAACTTGAATCAAGACTAAGAAAAAGACCTGAAATTTATAAATTATACGTCGAATTCATGAAGGATTACTTAGATAAACGGCACATGAAATCAATTACTACTCCTTCTGATCAGGACATTGAAAATTATAACTTTATTCCCCATAGCTATGTGTTTCCTTCGATGTCAAAGTTTCGTGTAGTTTTTGATGCTTCGGCGAAGGGACCATCGGGTTTCTCATTAAACGATGCCCTCCTAACCGGTCCAAAACTTCAGAGCGATATTGCTGCAATCCTGTTAATTTTCAGATTATATCCAGTAGTATTCAGTGCAGATATAAAACAAATGTTTAGACAAATACTTATTCATCCTTCCGATACAAGGTTCCAAAATATTGTTTTTAGGTTTCCTAATGACTCTGATCTAAAAGTGTATTCTTTACAGACTGTCACTTACGGACTTCGTTCAAGCCCTTTTCAGGCAATTCGTACTATTAGACATTTAGCTCAATCACAGTCTTCAAAATATCCAAATGCTTCGAAAGTTCTTTTAGAACAAACCTATGTAGATGATATTTTCGCTGGTAGTACATCGATCGAATCAGCAATACAATTAAAAAATGAGTTAGTGGTTATATTGGGATCTGCCGGCTTTGAACTAAGTAAGTGGACTAGCAACGTTCCTCACATTATTCAACCAAATTTCAGTTCAAAAGATCAGCCAAATATAGTGTTTGATAAAACGGATCCTAATTTCGTGAAGATTCTGGGTATGCAATGGAATCCAAACCTGGACTCATTTTCCTTTCTCTGTCATAATGATGATACCAAATGTACAAAAAGAGCTATATTATCACAAATAGCAAAAATATATGATCCACTAGGATTGTGCGCTCCAGCTTCTTTTTTCGCTAAGTTATTAATGCAGAAATTATGGTTAGAGAAGGTAGGATGGGATGAAGAACCTGGAATACATATCCAATCAGAATGGTTCAAATATCGTTCCGAATTTCCATTGTTATCACAATTGTCGATTCCGAGAAAAGTTGTGATAGATAAACCTTATCGCTACGAGCTTCATGGAGTTTGTGACGCTTCGCAAGCTGGCTATGCGGCAGCTATTTATCTCAGATCTATGTCTTCAGATGATATAAATGAAGCTCATCTCCTATATGCAAAAAGTAGAGTAGCTCCATTGAAAGTTCTGTCTATTCCGAGATTGGAATTATGTGGTGCCCATCTTCTAGCTAATGCCATGGAATTTGTTAGAAAGACATACCAAGATTTGCCTGTGGATGGGATTTTTTTTTGGACTGATTCCAAGGTGGTTATTTCATGGCTTTCAGCATCACCGCACAGGTGGAGTACTTTTGTTGGAAATCGGGTAAGCCACGTACAAAGAAAATTTCCTTCGGTTCAGTGGCGTCATATTTCTTCCTCTCAGAATTCCGCAGATTGTGCATCAAGAGGTCTTATGCCCAGTGAATTGCTTCATCATAAGCAATGGTGGAGTGGTCCAGAATTTTTGAAGTTGCCAAACAATTGTTGGCCAACGGATCATGGTCATCATGGAGTTGACGAAAACTTGGTAGTACAAGAAGAGAAGAAGCAAGTTTTCTTGACACAGTTGGAACATCATTTCTTGGACGATCTGCTGGATAAATACTCATCTTGGTCGAAGATACAACGCATAGTCGCATATATATTCAGATTTAAGTATCCTAAAAAGCATTCTCATTTTTCAGAAGATGAACTCAATAAATCTTCAAATGTTTTAGTAAGGCATGTTCAGAAGACTTCGTTTCCTGAACTTTTTCACAAATTAAAGATACATTCGCTTCTACCTAAACCATTTAGAAAACTTTCACTTTTCTTGGATGATAACGACTGTATTCGAGTCGGCGGACGTTTATCCAATGCTAATCTTCCGTACAGTGCGGAACATCCACTTCTTCTCCCAAAATCACATCGTTTAACAGATCTCATTATTGAAAGTACCCACGTCAAATATTTGCATCCGGGTTCTAATACATTGCATTATTTACTTAGACAACAATTTTGGATATTGTCCGCTCGACGTGCCATTGAAAAGATAATATCATCATGTATAAGATGCTTTAAATCTTCTCCGAAGTGTTCTACGCAGTTAATGGGAGATCTTCCATCATTTAGAGTGTCTCAGTTAAAGGCGTTCTCTCATGTAAATGTTGATTATGCTGGTCCTTTTTTCGTAACGATGGGAAGATATAGAGGAGCTAAAGTGTATAAATCATACATTTGTGTATTCGTTTGTGCATCTACTAAGGCCATCCATTTGGAGTTGGCATCGGACTTAAGTTCAGAAACTTTTTTGGCTGCATTCAAAAGATTTGTAGCTCGGCGTGGTCGCGTGAGTAACATTTATTCCGATTGCGGTACTAACTTTGTGGGGGCCGAAAGATTGTTGAGAGAATTTTCGGAGAATGCTTGTCATGCATTGAAGTTACAATGGCATTTTTCTCCTCCTGGAGCTCCTAATTTTAATGGTTTAGCTGAGGCCGGTGTTAAATCGGTTAAGTCTCATCTTTTACGTGTAGTAGGTGAACAGCGCTTAACTTTTGAGGAGTTTTACACCTTTCTATGTCAAATTGAGTCAGTTCTCAATTCAAGACCTATTTGGGCTCAAAGTTCAGATCCGAATGATATGGTCCCTCTAACGCCAGGACATTTTCTCACTTTAGAGCCGCTTAATTCTTTACCTGAACCAGATATGACAGATGAAAAATTGAATTGCTTATCTAGATGGCAAATGTTGCAGAAATTGCAAGCGGATTTTTGGAAAAAATGGCATCTCGAATATTTACATACACTTCAACAAAGGCATAAATGGTTTGATGTCAACACGAATATCAAAGAAAATACATTGGTGGTTATAAAGAACGAACTCAAACCACCTCTTCAATGGGTTCTTGGTCGGGTTATTGCTGTTCATCCTGGTAAGGATGGGTATACACGCGTAGTTTCAATTAAAACTGCTACAGGGGAATGTAAAAGACCCATCTCGAAGGTATGCCCGTTACCTTTTCCGGAGATGTAACTTGATCTTTGGACATATGCTCGAGTATCTTTATTTTATACTTTAATTTTTTGTTTTCAATTCGATTTTTCATGGGGTAATGAAGGAAATTATGGGGTTAAAATAAAAATTTTCAGTTTCCTATATAGTTGAAGAACAAAAAAAAACGTTCGTTTTTGGCGGCCGGAATGTTTGTGCAAGTAGCTCATTTTTATTTCATATTTTCGTTATTGCTATAATTGCATACAAACTTCTCGTCGCACCTGTATGTGGATATGCCTGATGAGATGCGCGAAATGTAAAATTGCATTTCGTGGGCCAGATGTTTAGACAGACACGCTTAGAGAAAATCGAGAGAAGTTGTATATTTTCCAGTATTTTTTTCGTGAATAGTTTGTTAGAAGAATAGTTTTTCTTTTGGAGTTTGTTGGAGTTAGAAGACCAGGGCCCTCCTACGAAGAGAACCGACTGTCGTCAGGTAGGTGCAAAAGAGATTTTGTATGCTACGGGATGTTAATGTGAAAACTTTCGATACAGTCTGCTTATTTTTCCACTTGCATTAACACACGGGGTTGTGAAAAAATCATGAAAAGGATTGATTTTCCGGTAGACCTTCACATAAACTCGAAAATTTTGTCAGGAAAAATAACTTCTGCATCAGACAAACATTATAAACTCTTGGTTGAGGCTTTCGCGGCCATCGTTCAATGTGACATGTTCTTTCGAGCATTTAGGCCGTCGTCGTAGATTAGTTCTCGACGTTTCGCCAGTTCGAGTGTCTGGCATCTTCAGGAGTTATATTTCAGGAGATGTTCTCACTGGACTGAACTGCCTGAGTGTGACGGGGACGCAGATTGTACTTCCTTATATAACCTCGGTCGGGGGGCGAGACCGGTCAAGCGCAGCCACGCCCCCCGACCGAGGTTATATAAGGAAGTACAATCTGCGTCCCCGTCACACTCAGGCAGTTCAGTCCAGTGAGAACATCTCCTGAAATATAACTCCTGAAGATGCCAGACACTCGAACTGGCGAAACGTCGAGAACTAATCTACGACGACGGCCTAAATGCTCGAAAGAACATGTCACATTATGAACTCTGCTCCGTATTGTATCATGACGGTAAAGAGGCAAGTAAGGGACATTATGTATCAGATGTTTTTCACAACGGATATAATACTTGGTTGAGGTTCGATGATGCTAGAGAAAAATCGGTCTCACAGGATGATGTGTTGAAACCACAAGGTTACAAAGTTCCTTATCTTCTGTTTTATCAACGCGCTGACTAGATATAACTTGTGTTTGTGCTGAATATTAAATAAAATAATTAGAACATATCTTTATTTTCAAGATTGAATGATAAAACTGTAAATCAATTGATTTTTTGTACATAGATAATTCTTGATTCTTTGTTTAATAAGTAATGTATTGCGATTTTGAATGTTTTTTCAATATTTAACCTCTTTGTATATATGTTTATATAAAATAATTCATTTTAATAAAAAACTTCATGTAACTACTGAATATCTCTGATTCTAAATAAATGAATAATAAATGAAACCATTTATTCAATTCACAAGTTGGTTTTTTTGCCTTCTATTCCCCCTGTACCTATTTCTGAAAAAACCAATTCATGAACTAAACTTTTTATCTCTAAAAGTTCTTTGTAAAATTCAAGTATTCACGTGAAAAATATTAAATGCATTTTCAAGAAGATGAGCTAACACGAGGGTATTTTACCTAAATATCTAATAGCCTCAGAGTTTTACTATTTCAACGCTTTCTCCGAAAAAGGTTTACAATACAAAAAGTCACGAATCCCCAGGTATAGATGACAATTTGGTGAAACCATTCAAAAAGCCATTAAGCAAGGTAGGGTCATTAAGTGTTTATCCTTTAAACGTTGACAAATTTGGTACTTGAAATATTCCGTTCATTCTTTATCTTTCTTTTCTGAGAAATATCAGTTGAGGGGGAAAAAATTTGCAATTACTAGAAGTATCTTTGTACAAGTGAACACGAAAATAAATCAATTAAATAAAAATTGGCCGCCTATTCTTCTTACAAGAAACATATTTTCAAATAATAATTTGCACAGGAAGTGAGGAATGGTATATTCCTTTTTGAAGGTCATCATATGGGATAGCTGTTCGAGATAGTTTCCATTTATAAATTAGATGCAAAGGATGTGACGATTGGAAAATTCCTTACTAACGATACCTGCATAAAGTGGGGTGAAAAACACATCACCACCAACTCAATTATATGGCAACAGTTCACAACTGTAATTGGCCAATCTGAATATATATCCGATTTTGAAAATTTTTTGATGCTTACTTCCATATATGAACGTAGGTTCCTTCGAGATAAATCACGTGACTAAAAAAAAAGATAACAAAAATATTTCCATTAGTGGTTATTGAATGAGATTCGTGAAAATAAGAATTTTGTGAATGCCCGAGATGTTTTCTCAGGGTAAGTTGAAATGCAATAGTTGGAAAAGTAACAATTTATTCTGAATCAAGTTCTTTGAAGTTATTTACAAGATCAAACGGAACCTCATTACTTTTCGAATGGCTCCTGATGAGCACCTTCGTTATCAAATTGGAAAATACCTGTTTTTGTCATCCAAAGACTTCGTCTGATGTCATCAGTGTCAAATGATAAGAGTTATTCATGTGGAGTATGAATGGAACACCATTAAGTACATACTTTCAAGTTTTTCGTATGACGTAGAACTCAAAGATGCTTCAATTACTCCTGGAAAATATGAAGTTCGAAGTTGATATATAGAAAACATTCCTTCACTGTATATTTTTGATTTTGACATCCTTGATGGAATTTTCGAAATTGAAACCACGGGAAACATAAGAAACAAGTTTCATATTGAAACTTCCTTTTTTAGAACGATTGATGGATGTTATATATCGATTGGAAATGCTTCACGTTAAAATTCAATGATCAGGTGTGAGATATTCAACAACATGCAGTATATCTTTTCGATTCGGAAAAGTTATTCAGAAATTCATGTTGATTCGCTCTAGCATATTTTATTTATTAAAAAAAATGGAATTTCATCGACAACTTAGAAATATCTGTTTGGCTGAGAATTTTGCCCATAATTCAATCCGATTATCCATTCAAAATTAATTGATTTTTTCCTCTGTATCCAAGTACCAAATGAATTATTCCAGTAAGGAGAAGGAAAATTTTCATAATAGGCATCGAAGAAAAATTGATGAAGACAAGAATCTCTCGAATGCCCAAACATTTCGTTTCAGTGCAAGTGATAAGGAACATCTTGCTAAGTGAGCGAGGTTGAAGTCGATGAAGAAATAACATCAAGGGGCGGAGCCAGAGTTCAGAAGTACTACTCATTGTTATAGGAGAAGCTATGTCAGTATACTTTCACAGTGTACAGTTCTGGCATTCTTGTCAGTTATTTCGAGTATTACGGACGATTTTCAAGTTGAAAGTTATTGCGAGTTAGTTTATAGCTACAAAATTCCAACTAAGGTTGTGAGTATTTTTTTTCATCATGTATATTATGGTTCTTGACTTCATTTCAATCTATCCGAGTCACATCGACTTATTTATTCAGAATTATTTATTTCTTAGTATTCCAGTATTCTGTTAATTCATCTGAAGATTTTATTTCATCTGGACAAGGTTTTTCTGCCGACAGAATGAAAAAATTCAAATTCTCAATATTGAATTATAGTTTCATTTTTTATCTTATTATAATCTTGTTTCAGACTCAACAGTATTAGGATAATTCAGTGTTGGAAGAGTACGACGCTTTCAAATTAGAATCTAGTCGTGTTGAGAATTCCGGAGACGTTTCGGCGCTTGGATTTTGAAGAAGAAGAAAAAAAATAAAAGTGAGTATCGAATTTCTCAATGATTTAATTGAAAAATGTCACGAGTAAAGAATTCACATTTTCGTAATCGTTATCAACATAAAGCTAACATTTTGTTTATTTTTCAGAAAAACGATGTGAGAATGCAAACGCTGTCCAGTGCAATGTATCTTCAACTCGTGAGTGTAACGGAAATAATGGAAAAGTTTCCTATTCTGACAACCAGACAAGGTGCGAACCGAAGGAAATGAAGGTTTTCAATGGTCAAAAGTTCATTTCTGTGAACAATACTGTGAAGACTACTTTTCCTGCATTGATCCAGAATAAAGATAAAGGAACGAAGGATGTTGAAACAAAGAAAAACAACACTATTTCTAAAAATACAGTATGTCCTTTGAAAACCGAAAATCATTCCGTGAGAGATAATGGAATAGATTCTGCCGATACAGAGCCTTTGAATGTATGGAACAAAAAACCGGGAGCCAGTCTCTTCAAAGGTGAAGCTTCAACCACAAACGGACATCAAGAATCAGCAATCATCAGAGATATGAATGGAATTCATAGAAAGCCGAAAATATCCTTTGATCCGGCTATCTATAGATTAAGAGGTAAGAAATTCAAAACTTATCAACTTTAAATCATATCTGATTTTTATTCCCTCAAGGTATATAACTTTTTCAGTTCACCAATAAATGTTTTCATAATTGAGTATTAACATGATTAGATATTCTGACTCTTGAATTTTTGTTCCAGAATTTTTGGTCAACTTCAAGATCAACCAAAAGACTGTGAATCTCCAACCGAGAGGTTTGATAAACAAAGGTAACATCTGTTACATTAATGCGATTCTTCAAGCTCTTCTTGCCTGCGCACCTTTATGCAACCTACTGAGAGATCTCTCCGACAAGTTTAGTTCAATAAATGATCAATCAATTCCCATGATTAAAAATATGTAAGTATAATCCAATTTCATATTTTTATTGCTTCTGCCTCAGTCCTTCAAAATAGATTCTTGTGCGTTATCAACTAATTTTTTCAGGTGTAAATTCATCAACGAGTTCAGCAGGTTACCTGACACCACCGTATCTTTTTCCAATAAAAGGAACAAGGAGCGGGTCAGTTTTGATGTAAGCTATGGAAACCCTATCCAAGCCATCTCCATCTGTACTATGCTTAAGGAAAAGAAGAGCGGCTCATTCTTATTCGAAAGTCGTCAAGAGGATGCAGAGGAGTTTTTGGGACTTCTACTAAATGGGCTCAATGATGAAATGATAAATGTAAGTGTCGCCCAGTTATTTACTTCAAAATTCCTTGTCAAATTATTCTCACAGGAAGAAAGTCCCCTGTGAATAATCCTTCCGCTAAAGGAATTTTCTCTTTGTCTCATTATCGTATTATATTAGTACGTCAAACTAATGCGATACTTCATATTTTCAGGTGATGGGAGCTGAAAACTTAGACAACACAAAAAAGAAGGTCCAATTCGATCACACCCCCATTAGTGATATATTCGGAGGGCTTCTTTGCTCCAAAATCCACAGAACTGGTGACGAGTCGACTAAAACCATACAGCCATTTTTGACACTGCAACTGAATATCGAGAAGGCCAAAACCATCAGTGAAGCTTTGGAACAACTAACTGTGAAAAATCGAGTGGAAGGCCTAATATCATCAAAGACGAAGAAGACAGTTGAAGCTTGGCAACAAGTGATGATCGAACAATTACCCGTGGTTTTAGTGCTCCATTTGAATTTTTTCAATTATCAGTCACGGGGTTGTGAAAAAATCATGAAAAGGATTGATTTTCCGGTAGACCTTCACATAGACTCGAAAATTTTGTCAGGAAAAATAACTTCTGCATCAGACAAACTCTGCTCCGTATTGTATCATGACGGTAAAGAGGCAAGTAAGGGACATTATGTATCAGATGTTTTTCACAACGGATATAATACTTGGTCGAGGTTCGATGATGCTAGAGTAAAATCGGTCTCACAGGATGATGTGTTGAAACCACAAGGTTACAAAGTTCCTTATCTTCTGTTTTATTTATTTATTTATTTATTAACGGGATAAATCCAATTTTACAAATGAACAATAATAATACTTTTTAACAATTAATGTACAATACATCCTAATAACCATTGAAATATAATCCAAAATTTAACAGATCATAACAAATATCTATTGACATAACGCACAACGGAGGGGTAGCTGAGGTGAAAGAAGTCAATGCCTGTTCTACTGGCAGTATTTACATGTTGCGAGATTCTTGGAATTGGCGAAGCCCTGGTATAATTGTACCTGTAGATCCTGAGACATAGCAACATGGTACCTCTAACATTCCTAGATGGAGCGTGAAAGCTGAAGAGAGACAGAAGATCGGAAGAGGACAAAAGCCCCCCAACCAATCTAGCAAACAACAATATATCAGCTCTAATTCTACGAGTCCGCAAGGCAGGAAGGCGCAGAACCGATCTCATATGAGTTGCGGAAAAGTTTAGTCTTGGGATTCCCATTCTGCAAGACACAGAGAGAAAAAACCTATTTTGCACTCGTTCTAACCTGTCACACAAGAGGTATACTCAAGATGCGGCCTTACCAGACTGACATAAAGATGTTTCAAGGTATTGACATCCCTAAACTCATACGAATGCCGCAAAATGAACCCCAGCATCCGGAGACCCTTATTGATTATATGGTCAAAGTGCTCTCTGAAACTCATCCTACTATCGTAAAATACACCCAGGTCTTTAACAGAGTTCACAGTTTGTATCGCTTCGTTATTCAGACAGTAGTGTGATACAAAGTTTCGATCCCGCCTATCAACACTCATATGTTTGCCGAGGTTAATGATGACTCTGTTATCTTTACACCATTGCTCCAATCGATCCAGATCAGACTGGAGATTCAACATATCAGTTGGAGTATTAACCATTGAATAAATTTTGAGATCGTCGGCAAACAGAAGAAATAGTGCAAATCTGAAGCAAGTGGAGATGTCGTTAATGTAAAGCAGAAACAACAGAGGGCCCAAATGACTACCCTGAGGTACACCTGAATCTACAATGTATAATGGGGAGAAGGAATCATGAACTTTAACCGACTGAGTACGGTGGGTGAAATAAGAAATAAACCACTTCTTTAATATTCCAGTTATTCCAAAGGACGACAGTTTCTCGCTCAAAATGGAATGATCCACCTTATCAAAGGCCTTAGAAAAGTCGGTGTATACAACATCAACCTTACCTCCTCCTTCCAAACATTCGAAGACATACTGGACGAAAACTAACAGATTTGAGTCGACACTTTTACCCTTAGTGAAGCCATGTTGTTGCTCGATCAATCTAGACGATATATCTGATTTTATGCGATCCAATATTAATGTCTCCAGGATTTTAGGAATGGCGCTTATGATGCTTATAGGCCTATAATCGGCGATGTCATGCCTATTTCCAGACTTGAACAAAGGTTTCACCGTACTACACTTCCACCTGGTAGGAAAAACACCAGCTGACAAGGACCTGTTAAACAGTAGCTTAAGTGGAAGCGCCATTGAAGAACAACAGTTCTTCAAAAAGAATGCCGGCAGGGAATCATGTCCCGGACCCTTTCCAATATCAAGATTTTCTAACTTCTTGACAACCTCGTCAAGAGAAAAAGATAAGCTGTCGTCCCCGAAGTGATCAGAATAGGTTGAATCATCAGAAAGAGTAGGACCCGAAACATAGGTAGATCGAAAATGTTCAGAAAAGAGGGCTGCTATATCCATGTCATCTTCAGCATATCTTCCATGCAGGTGCATACTTGTCGCTAATCATGGTCTTTTCTTTTAGAATTAGTGAAATTCCAAAATGCTCTTATATTATCCTTTATTGAATTCTCTACATTATCAATGTAAGTAGAATAACATGACTCCGCCATCCTAGTGCAAGCCGAGCGAATCTCAGAAAATGAAAGATAATCTTCCCAGCGTTTATATCTCTTATATTTACGGTGAATTTCTTTCTTCTTGAAAACGAGATTTTTAAGCTCGGGAGTATACCAAGGAGGAAAAGTGGACTTTTTAATAAAAATTTTTGGGACAAATCTATCTATAGCACTGAAAACAACATCATAAAACACACCAACCATATCATCTATCCCATCAGCACTGTCATGGAATAGAGCTTCCCAATTGAGTTCTGAGAAGTGTTCATTCAATGCTTCGTAATTAGCTTTCTTAAAATTGTAAGAAGTTCTACCCACATCTGGAGAATGTACAATGCTGACCGGAATATTGGCGGAGAGGGCGGGGTGGTAAGCATCCAACCTAGAGAGAACATCAACGGCGGGCTCGACTGAGACATATCGATTCCCAGAGAACACAAAATCTAACAATCCGCCATACAAGTTTCTTACTGAATTAATTTGAAACAGATCCCCAAAAGCAAGGGTATCGCCGAGAATTCGAGCACATGAATCAGTACATCCGCTCAAAGTCGCATCATGCCAATCAATCCCTCGCAAGTTATAATCGCCTGCTATGAAAACAGTATCTGGTTTAATAGTATCCAACACATGCTCCAAATTCATACAATGGCTCTCATAGTACTGAACTCTATCAGAAGTGCATGAGTTAGGAGGTATATAAACAGTTCCCAACAATACATTCGTATCACACTTAAGTAAAACAAAAATATCCTCAACATTGTTACGCAGAGTTGAAACCAAAGTTGATGAAAACTTCCTCTTCACCGCGATCAGCACTCCATCCCCAGCCTGTTTCGAACTAGAAAAAATGGACCTGTCTTTCCTAAATATATTATAATTGTGAAATTGTAACTCGGCATCAATAATGGATGGGTCCAGCCAAGTCTCAGTCAATATGATAACATCATAATCTGTAACATTTACACTCTTAACTAGCTCGTAAAGTTTAACTTTACCCCTAATACTACAAACATTCTGGTAAAAGACACTCAAGCGATTAAAACTGTACTTATCCCCATCAATTAGTTTTTTCTAACCTTGACAATTTTCGGTGAACCACTTATATATCTAATAGTATTCCCCATTAGCTTTACGTTGTTCCAACTCTCGCCGAAGATCACCCAGATATTCACGCTGCCTGAGTGTCAGATCGGCCGATAATCTCACAGGAGGCTCACCAATCTTATGTTTGTTCTTCAAAATATTCAGAACCTCATCAGAACTTCCGAACATCAGCTTCAAGGGTGGTGGCCTGTTTCCCATCTTCTTACCCAAACGAAATGCCCTGACAATCTTCACATCTGGGACAACCTTAGATAACATTGCCCTCATAGCGTCCACTTCATCGCTCATCGAACTCTGTGTCTCCATGTCATAGACAATAATATTTTTGGATCGCCTGCGACGTTCTTCAATCTCCATAATGAATTCGTCAGGAGTAGTTGAGCTTCTTGTGTTGGGTTGTGCCGAAGATGAACTCAGCGTAGCAACAGTGTCTTTAAGGGCTGAAATGTCCTCCGCCTGGGCAATCACTTGTGAAGACAAAGCCTCAATCTTCTCATTCATCTCTAATATTTGAGAAAGGTAATTCTTTTTTATTTCTTCCTTGAAGTCTCTGAACTGGGTCTCGAATAGAAGGGTGAGTTGTTTTATTATTTTATCAGATTCCAAGGATAAAGGATTCTCATTCCCGTGCTGACAACACAGCAACCTTCCATCTTTCATCACAGCACGCGCTTTCACGGAGCAACTTGGATGAAAGGATGCCTTACATTCATAACAGCAAACGGCATTTGTTACCGGCTTTCTGCAATAAGAGCAATCCATCTCTGAACTGGGTACGCCACTGGTATAACAAGAATCACAACTAGTGATACGTTATCGGGTATCTCGTCAGCAGGTGTTCTAGCTGATAAGTTTTCCTTGATTTTATCCGATATAAAAATTAACTAATTATTGCCGAACCAGGCCAAATATTCAAATATTTTAAAGTCTTAATGTACACACTGGAAAGGCTAATGTCTCAAGTTTACCCCAATATAATTTTTCTTCGAGGTTACACAATTTTTCACTATGAAAAAGACAATCATTCACGGAGCAAAAATAAGTACGTGTTGATCTGAACGTTTAATTCAAGGATATCAACGCGCTGACTAGATATAACTTGTGTTTGTGCTGACTATTAAATAAAATAATTAGAACATATTTTTATTTTCAAGATTGAATGATAAAACTGTAAATCAATTGATTTTTTGTACATAGATAATTCTTGATTCTTTTATAAGTAATGTATTGCGATTTTGAATGTTTTTTCAATATTTAACCTCTTTGTATATATGTATATATAAAATAATTCATTTTAATAAAAAAACTTCATGTAACTACTGAATATTTCTGATTCTAAATAAATGAATAATAAATTAAACCATTTATTCAATTCACAAGTTAGTTTTTTTGCCTTCTATTCTTCCAGTACTTATTTCTGAAAAAACCAATTCATGAACTAAACTTTTTATCTCTAAAAGTTCTTTGTAAAATTCAAGTATTCAATTGAAAAATATTAAATGCATTTTCAAGAAGATGAGCTAACACGAGGGTATTTTACCTAAATATCTAATAGCCTCAGAGTTTTACTATTTCAACGCTTTCTCCGAAAAAGGTTTTCAATACAAAAAGTCATGAATCCTCAGGTATAGATGACAATTTGGTGAAACCATTCAAAAAGCCATTAAGCAAGGTAGGGTCATTAAGTTTATCCTTTAAACGTTGACAAATTTGGTACTTGAAATATTCCGTCCATTCTTTATCTTTCTTTTCTGAAAAATATCAGTTGAGGGGGAAAAAATTTGAAATTACTAGAAGTATCTTTGTACAAGTGAACACGAAAATAAATCATTTAAATAAAAATTGGCCGCCTATTCTTCTTACAAGAAACATATTTTCAAATAATTATTTGCACAAGAAGTGAGGAATGGTATATTCCTTTTTGAAGGTCATCATATGGGATAGTTGTTCGGGATAGTTTCCATTTATAAATTAGATGCAAAGGATGTGACGATTGGAAAATTCCTTACTGACGATACCTGCATAAAGTGGGGTGAAAAACACATCACCGCCGATGGTAGGAACCGTTAACCAAGCCTTTAACTTTACCAAAAAAAACACCACAAAACTCAATTATATGGCAACAGTTCACAACAGTAATTGGCCAATCTGAATATATATCCGATTTTGAAAATTTTTTGATGCTTACTTCCATATATGAACGTAGCTTCCTTCGAGATAAATCACGTGACTTAAAAGAAAGATAACAAAAATATTTCCATTAGTGGTTATTGAATGAGATTCGTGAAAATAAGAATTTTGTGAATGCCCGAGATGTTTTCTCAGGGTAAGTTGAAATGCAATAGTTGGAAAAGTAACATTTTATTCTGAATCAAGTTCTTTGAAGTTATTTGAAAGATCAAACGGAACCTCATTACTTTTCGTTATCAAATTGGAAAATACCTGTTTTTGTCATCCAAAGACTTGGTCTGATGTTATCAGTGTCAAATGATAAGAGTTATTCATGTGGAGTATGAATGGAACACCATTAAGTACATACTTTCAAGTTTTTCGTATGACGTAGAACTCAAAAATGCTTCAATTACTCCTGGAAAATATGAAGTTCGAAGTTGATATATAGAAAACATTCCTTCACTGTATATTTTTGATTTTGACATCCTTGATGGAATTTTCGAAATTGAAACCACGGGAAACATAAGGAACAAGTTTCATATTGAAACTTCCTTTTTTAGAACGATTGATGGATGTTATATATCGATTGGAAATGCTTCACGTTAAAATTCAATGATCAGGTGTGAGATATTCAACAACATGCAGTATATCTTTTCGATTCGGAAAAAGTTATTCAGAAATTCATGTTGATTCGCTCTAGCATATTTTATTTATTAAAAAAAATGGAATTTCATCGACAACTTAGAAATATCTGTTTGGCTGAGAATTTTGCCCATAATTCAATCCGATTATCCATTCAAAATTAATTGATTTTTTCCTCTGTATCCAAGTACCAAATGAATTATTCAGTAGGGAGAAGGAAAATTTTCATAATAGGCATCGAAGAAAAATTCATGAAGACAAGAATCTCTCGAATGCCCAAAGATTTCGTTTCAGTGCAAGTGATAAGGAACATCTTGCTAAGTGAGCGAGGTTGAAGTCGATGCAGAAATAACATCAAGGGGCGGAGCCAGAGTTCGGAAGTACTACTCATTGTTATAGGAGAAGCTATGTCAGTATACTTTCACAGTGTACAGTTCTGGCATTCTTGTCAGTTATTTCGAGTATTACGGACGATTTTCAAGTTGAAAGTTATTGCGAGTGAGTTTATAGCTACAAAATTCCAACTATGGTTGTGAGTATTTTTTTTCATCATGTATTTTATGGTTCTTGACTTCATTTCAATCTATCCGAGTCACATCGACTTATTTATTCAGAATTATTTATTTCTTAGTATTCCAGTATTCTGTTAATTCATCTGAAGATTTTATTTCATCTGGACAAGGTTTTTCTGCCGACAGAATGAAAAAATTCAAATTCTCAATATTGAATTATTGTTTCATTTTTTATCTTATTATATTCTTGTTTCAGACTCAACAGTATTTGGATAATTCAGTGTTGGAAGAGTACGACGCTTTCAAATTAGAATCTAGTCGTGTTGAGAATTCCAGAGACGTTTCGGCGCCTTGGATTTTGAAGAAGAAAAAAAATAAAAGTGAGTATCGAATTTCTCAATGATTTAATTGAAAAATGTCACGAGTAAAGAATTCACATTTTCGTAATCGTTATCAACATAAAGCTAACATTTTGTTTATTTTTCAGAAAAACGATGTGAGAATAAAAACGCTGTCCAGTGCAATGTATCTTCAACTCGTGAGTGTAACGGAAAAAAATGGAAAAGTTCCCTATTCTGACAACCAGACACGGTGCGAACCGAAGGAAATGAAGGTTTTCAATGGTCAAAAGTTCATTTCTGTGAACAATACTGTGAAGACTACTTTTCCTGCATTGATCCAGAATAAAGATAAAGGAACGAAGGATGTTGAAACAAAGAAAAACAACACTATTTCTGAAAATACAGTATGTCCTTTGAAAACCGAAAATCATTCCGTGAGAGATAATGGAATAGATTCTGTCGATACAAAGCCTGTGAATGTATGGAACAAAAAACCGGGAGCTAGTCTGTTCAAAGGTGAAGCTTCAACCACAAACGGACATCAAGAATCAACAATCGTCAGAGATATGAATGGAATTCATAGAAAGCCGAAAATATCCTTTGATCCGGCTATCTATAGATTAAGAGGTAAGAAATTCAAAACTTATCAACTTTAAATCATATCTGATTTTTATTCCCTCAAGGTATATAACTTTTTCAGTTCACCAATAAATGTTTTCATAATTGAGTATTAACATGATTAGATATTCTGACTCTTGAATTTTTGTTCCAGAATTTTTGGTCAACTTCAAGATCAACCAAAAGACTGTGAATCTCCAACCGAGAGGTTTGATAAACAAAGGTAACATCTGTTACATTAATGCGATTCTTCAAGCTCTTCTTGCCTGCGCACCTTTATGCAACCTACTGAGAGATCTCTCCGACAAGTTTAGTTCAATAAATGATCAATCAATTCCCATGATTAAAAATATGTAAGTATAATCCAATTTCATATTTTTATTGCTTCTGCGTCAGTCCTTCAAAATAGATTCTTGTGCGTTATCAACTAATTTTTTCAGGTGTAAATTCATCAACGAGTTCAGCAGGTTACCTGACACCACCGTATCTTTTTCCAATAAAAGGAACAAGGAGCGGGTCAGTTTTGATGTAAGCTATGGAAACCCTATCCAAGCCGTCTCCATCTGTACTATGCTTAAGGAAAAGAATAGCGGCTCATTCTTATTCGAAAGTCGTCAAGAGGATGCAGAGGAGTTTTTGGGATTCTACTAAATGAGCTCAATGATGAAATGATAAATGTAAGTGTCGCCCAGTTATTTACTTCAAAATTCCTTGTCAAATTATTCTCACAGGAAGAAAGTCCTCTGTGAATAATCCTTCCGCTAAAGGAATTTTCTCTTTGTCTCATTATCGTATTATATTAGTACGTCAAATTAATGCGATACTTCATATTTTCAGGTGATGGGAGCTGAAAACATAGACAACACAAAAAAGAAGGTCCAATTCGATCACACCACCATTAGTGATATATTCGGAGGGCTTTTTTGCTCCAAAATCCACAAAACTGGTGACGAGTCGACTAAAACCATACAGCCATTTTTGACACTGCAACTGAATATCGAGAAGGCCAAAACCATCAGTGAAGCTTTGGAACAACTAACAGTGAAAAATCGAGTGGAAGGCCTAATATCATCAAAGACGAAGAAGACAGTTGAAGCTTGGCAACAAGTGATGATCGAACAATATATATATATATATATTCTTATGAAAAAGAGAGCTAAAATAATACATTAAATATTGAAACAAAAAGTACCTTAGCTGAGGTAAAAAAAGAACGGGGTATCATAACATTCTTTGTATGATACTATAGAATCCTACAATTACCCGTGGTTTTAGTGCTCCATTTGAATTTTTTCAATTATCAGTCACGGGGTTGTGAAAAAATCATGAAAAGGATTGATTTTCCGGTAGACCTTCACATAGACTCGAAAATTTTGTCAGGAAAAATAACTTCTGCATTGTATCATGACGATAAAGAGGCAAGTAAGGGACATTGTGTATCAGATGTTTTTCACAACGGATATAATACTTGGTTGAGGTTCGATGATGCTAGAGTAAAATCGGTCTCACAGGATGATGTGTTGAAAACACAAGGTTACAAAGTTCCTTATCTTCTGTTTTATCAACGCGCTGACTAGATATAACTTGTGTTTGTGCTGAATATTAAATAAAATAATTAGAACATATTTTTATTTTCAAGATTGAATGATAAAACTGTAAATCAATTGATTTTTTGTACATAGATAATTCTTGATTCTTTGTTTAATAAGTAATGTATTGCGATTTTGAATGTTTTTTCAATATTTAACCTCTTTGTATATATGTATATATAAAATAATTCATTTTAATAAAAAACTTCATGTAACTACTGAATATTTCTGATTCTAAATAAATGAATAATAAATGAAACCATTTATTCAATTCACAAGTTAGTTTTTTTGCCTTCTATTCCCCCTGTACCTATTTCTGAAAAAACCAATTCATGAAATAAACTTTTTATCTCTAAAAGTTCTTTGTAAAATTCAAGTATTCACGTGAAAAATATTAAATGCATTTTCAAGAAGATGAGCTAACACGAGGGTATTTTACCTAAATATCTAATAGCCTCAGAGTTTTACTATTTCAACGCTTTCTCCGAAAAAGGTTTACAATACAAAAAGTCACGAATCCCCAGGTATAGATGACAATTTGGTGAAACCATTCAAAAAGCCATTAAGCAAGGTAGGGTCATTAAGTGTTTATCCTTTAAACGTTGACAAATTTGGTACTTGAAATATTCCGTCCATTCTTTATCTTTCTTTTCTGAGAAATATCAGTTGAGGGGGAAAAAATTTGCAATTACTAGAAGTATCTTTGTACAAGTGAACACGAAAATAAATCAATTAAATAAAAATTGGCCGCCTATTCTTCTTACAAGAAACATATTTTCAAATAATAATTTGCACAGGAAGTGAGGAATGGTATATTCCTTTCTGAAGGTCATCATATGGGATAGCTGTTCGAGATAGTTTCCATTTATAAATTAGATGCAAAGGATGTGACGATTGGAAAATTCCTTACTAACGATACCTGCATAAAGTGGGGTGAAAAACACATCACCACCAACTCAATTATATGGCAACAGTTCACAACTGTAATTGGCCAATCTGAATATATATCCGATTTTGAAAATTTTTTGATGCTTACTTCCATATATGAACGTAGGTTCCTTCGAGATAAATCACGTGACTAAAAAAAAAGATAACAAAAATATTTCCATTAGTGGTTATTGAATGAGATTCGTGAAAATAAGAATTTTGTGAATGCCCGAGATGTTTTCTCAGGGTAAGTTGAAATGCAATAGTTGGAAAAGTAACAATTTATTCTGAATCAAGTTCTTTGAAGTTATTTACAAGATCAAACGGAACCTCATTACTTTTCGAATGGCTCCTGATGAGCACCTTCGTTATCAAATTGGAAAATACCTGTTTTTGTCATCCAAAGACTTCGTCTGATGTCATCAGTGTCAAATGATAAGAGTTATTCATGTGGAGTATGAATGGAACACCATTAAGTACATACTTTCAAGTTTTTCGTATGACGTAGAACTCAAAGATGCTTCAATTACTCCTGGAAAATATGAAGTTCGAAGTTGATATATAGAAAACATTCCTTCACTGTATATTTTTGATTTTGACATCCTTGATGGAATTTTCGAAATTTAAACCACGGGAAACATAAGAAACAAGTTTCATATTGAATCTTCCTTTTTTAGAACGATTGATGGATGTTATATATCGATTGGAAATGCTTCACGTTAAAATTCAATGATCAGGTGTGAGATATTCAACAACATGCAGTATATCTTTTCGATTCGGAAAAGTTATTCAGAAATTCATGTTGATTCGCTCTAGCATATTTTATTTATTAAAAAAAATGGAATTTCATCGACAACTTAGAAATATCTGTTTGGCTGAGAATTTTGCCCATAATTCAATCCGATTATCCATTCAAAATTAATTGATTTTTTCCTCTGTATCCAAGTACCAAATGAATTATTCCAGTAGGGAGAAGGAAAATTTTCATAATAGGCATCGAAGAAAAATTGATGAAGACAAGAATCTCTCGAATGCCCAAACATTTCGTTTCAGTGCAAGTGATAAGGAACATCTTGCTAAGTGAGCGAGGTTGAAGTCGATGAAGAAATAACATCAAGGGGCGGAGCCAGAGTTCAGAAGTACTACTCATTGTTATAGGAGAAGCTATGTCAGTATACTTTCACAGTGTACAGTTCTGGCATTCTTGTCAGTTATTTCGAGTATTACGGACGATTTTCAAGTTGAAAGTTATTGCGAGTTAGTTTATAGCTACAAAATTCCAACTATGGTTGTGAGTATTTTTTTTCATCATGTATATTATGGTTCTTGACTTCATTTCAATCTATCCGAGTCACATCGACTTATTTATTCAGAATTGTTTATTTCTTAGTATTCCAGTATTCTGTTAATTCATCTGAAGATTTTATTTCATCTGGACAAGGTTTTTCTGCCGACAGAATGAAAAAATTCAAATTCTCAATATTGAATTATTGTTTCATTTTTTATCTTATTATAATCTTGTTTCAGACTCAACAGTATTAGGATAATTCAGTGTTGGAAGAGTACGACGCTTTCAAATTAGAATCTAGTCGTGTTGAGAATTCCGGAGACGTTTCGGCGCTTGGATTTTGAAGAAGAAGAAAAAAAATAAAAGTGAGTATCGAATTTCTCAATGATTTAATTGAAAAATGTCACGAGTAAAGAATTCACATTTTCGTAATCGTTATCAACATAAAGCTAACATTTTGTTTATTTTTCAGAAAAACGATGTGAGAATGCAAACGCTGTCCAATGCAATGTATCTTCAACTCGTGAGTGTAACGGAAATAATGGAAAAGTTTCCTATTCTGACAACCAGACAAGGTGCGAACCGAAGGAAATGAAGGTTTCCGATGGTCAAAAGTTCATTTCTGTGAACAATACTGTGAAGACTACTTTTCCTGCATTGATCCAGAATAAAGATAAAGGAACGAAGGATGTTGAAACAAAGAAAAACAACACTATTTCTAAAAATACAGTATGTCCTTTGAAAACCGAAAATCATTCCGTGAGAGATAATGGAATAGATTCTGCCGATACAGAGCCTTTGAATGTATGGAACAAAAAACCGGGAGCCAGTCTCTTCAAAGGTGAAGCTTCAACCACAAACGGACATCAAGAATCAGCAATCGTCAGAGATATGAATGGAATTCATAGAAAGCCGAAAATATCCTTTGATCCGGCTATCTATAGATTAAGAGGTAAGAAATTCAAAACTTATCAACTTTAAATCATATCTGATTTTTATTCCCTCAAGGTATATAACTTTTTCAGTTCACCAATAAATGTTTTCATAATTGAGTATTAACATGATTAGATATTCTGACTCTTGAATTTTTGTTCCAGAATTTTTGGTCAACTTCAAGATCAACCAAAAGACTGTGAATCTCCAACCGAGAGGTTTGATAAACAAAGGTAACATCTGTTACATTAATGCGATTCTTCAAGCTCTTCTTGCCTGCGCACCTTTATGCAACCTACTGAGAGATCTCTCCGACAAGTTTAGTTCAATAAATGATCAATCAATTCCCATGATTAAAAATATGTAAGTATAATCCAATTTCATATTTTTATTGCTTCTGCCTCAGTCCTTCAAAATAGATTCTTGTGCGTTATCAACTAATTTTTTCAGGTGTAAATTCATCAACGAGTTCAGCAGGTTACCTGACACCACCGTATCTTTTTCCAATAAAAGGAACAAGGAGCGGGTCAGTTTTGATGTAAGCTATGGAAACCCTATCCAAGCCATCTCCATCTGTACTATGCTTAAGGAAAAGAAGAGCGGCTCATTCTTATTCGAAAGTCGTCAAGAGGATGCAGAGGAGTTTTTGGGACTTCTACTAAATGGGCTCAATGATGAAATGATAAATGTAAGTGTCGCCCAGTTATTTACTTCAAAATTCCTTGTCAAATTATTCTCACAGGAAGAAAGTCCTCTGTGAATAATCCTTCCGCTAAAGGAATTTTCTCTTTGTCTCATTATCGTATTATATTAGTACGTCAAACTAATGCGATACTTCATATTTTCAGGTGATGGGAGCTGAAAACTTAGACAACACAAAAAAGAAGGTCCAATTCGATCACACCCCCATTAGTGATATATTCGGAGGGCTTCTTTGCTCCAAAATCCACAGAACTGGTGACGAGTCGACTAAAACCATACAGCCATTTTTGACACTGCAACTGAATATCGAGAAGGCCAAAACCATCAGTGAAGCTTTGGAACAACTAACTGTGAAAAATCGAGTGGAAGGCCTAATATCATCAAAGACGAAGAAGACAGTTGAAGCTTGGCAACAAGTGATGATCGAACAATTACCCGTGGTTTTAGTGCTCCATTTGAATTTTTTCAATTATCAGTCACGGGGTTGTGAAAAAATCATGAAAAGGATTGATTTTCCGGTAGACCTTCACATAGACTCGAAAATTTTGTCAGGAAAAATAACTTCTGCATCAGACAAACTCTGCTCCGTATTGTATCATGACGGTAAAGAGGCAAGTAAGGGACATTATGTATCAGATGTTTTTCACAACGGATATAATACTTGGTTGAGGTTCGATGATGCTAGAGTAAAATCGGTCTCACAGGATGATGTGTTGAAACCACAAGGTTACAAAGTTCCTTATCTTCTGTTTTATTTATTTATTTATTTATTAACGGGATAAATCCAATTTTACAAATGAACAATAATAATACTTTTTAACAATTAATGTACAATACATCCTAATAACCATTGAAATATAATCCAAAATTTAACAGATCATAACAAATATCTATTGACATAACGCACAACGGAGGGGTAGCTGAGGTGAAAGAAGTCAATGCCTGTTCTACTGGCAGTATTTACATGTTGCGAGATTCTTGGAATTGGCGAAGCCCTGGTATAATTGTACCTGTAGGTCCTGAGACATAGCAACATGGTACCTCTAACATTCCTAGATGGAGCGTGAAAGCTGAAGAGAGACAGAAGATCGGAAGAGGACAAAAGCCCCCCAACCAATCTAGCAAACAACAATATATCAGCTCTAATTCTACGAGTCCGCAAGGCAGGAAGGCGCAGAACCGATCTCATATGAGTTGCGGAAAAGTTTAGTCTTGGGATTCCCATTCTGCAAGACACAGAGAGAAAAAACCTATTTTGCACTCGTTCTAACCTGTCACAGTCTTCATGAGTATATGGAGACCATACACAAGAGGTATACTCAAGATGCGGCCTTACCAGACTGACATAAAGATGTTTCAAGGTATTGACATCCCTAAACTCATACGAATGCCGCAAAATGAACCCCAGCATCCGGAGACCCTTATTGATTATATGGTCAAAGTGCTCTCTGAAACTCATCCTACTATCGTAAAATACACCCAGGTCTTTAACAGAGTTCACAGTTTGTATCGCTTCGTTATTCAGACAGTAGTGTGATACAAAGTTTCGATCCCGCCTATCAACACTCATATGTTTGCCGAGGTTAATGATGACTCTGTTATCTTTACACCATTGCTCCAATCGATCCAGATCAGACTGGAGATTCAACATATCAGTTGGAGTATTAACCATTGAATAAATTTTGAGATCGTCGGCAAACAGAAGAAATAGTGCAAATCTGAAGCAAGTGGAGATGTCGTTAATGTAAAGCAGAAACAACAGAGGGCCCAAATGACTACCCTGAGGTACACCTGAATCTACAATGTATAATGGGGAGAAGGAATCATGAACTTTAACCGACTGAGTACGGTGGGTGAAATAAGAAATAAACCACTTCTTTAATATTCCAGTTATTCCAAAGGACGACAGTTTCTCGCTCAAAATGGAATGATCCACCTTATCAAAGGCCTTAGAAAAGTCGGTGTATACAACATCAACCTTACCTCCTCCTTCCAAACATTCGAAGACATACTGGACGAAAACTAACAGATTTGAGTCGACACTTTTACCCTTAGTGAAGCCATGTTGTTGCTCGATCAATCTAGACGATATATCTGATTTTATGCGATCCAATATTAATGTCTCCAGGATTTTAGGAATGGCGCTTATGATGCTTATAGGCCTATAATCGGCGATGTCATGCCTATTTCCAGACTTGAACAAAGGTTTCACCGTACTACACTTCCACCTGGTAGGAAAAACACCAGCTGACAAGGACCTGTTAAACAGTAGCTTAAGTGGAAGCGCCATTGAAGAACAACAGTTCTTCAAAAAGAATGCCGGCAGGGAATCAGGTCCCGGACCCTTTCCAATATCAAGATTTTCTAACTTCTTGACAACCTCGTCAAGAGAAAAAGATAAGCTGTCGTCCCCGAAGTGATCAGAATAGGTTGAATCATCAGAAAGAGTAGGACCCGAAACATAGGTAGATCGAAAATGTTCAGAAAAGAGGGCTGCTATATCCATGTCATCTTCAGCATATCTTCCATGCAGGTGCATACTTGTCGGTAATCATGGTCTTTTCTTTTAGAATTAGTGAAATTCCAAAATGCTCTTATATTATCCTTTATTGAATTCTCTACATTATCAATGTAAGTAGAATAACATGACTCCGCCATCCTAGTGCAAGCCGAGCGAATCTCAGAAAATGAAAGATAATCTTCCCAGCGTTTATATCTCTTATATTTACGGTGAATTTCTTTCTTCTTGAAAACGAGATTTTTAAGCTCGGGAGTATACCAAGGAGGAAAAGTGGACTTTTTAATAAAAATTTTTGGGACAAATCTATCTATAGCACTGAAAACAACATCATAAAACACACCAACCATATCATCTATCCCATCAGCACTGTCATGGAATAGAGCTTCCCAATTGAGTTCTGAGAAGTGTTCATTCAATGCTTCGTAATTAGCTTTCTTAAAATTGTAAGAAGTTCTACCCACATCTGGAGAATGTACAATGCTGACCGGAATATTGGCGGAGAGGGCGGGGTGGTAAGCATCCAACCTAGAGAGAACATCAACGGCGGGCTCGACTGAGACATATCGATTCCCAGAGAACACAAAATCTAACAATCCGCCATACAAGTTTCTTACTGAATTAATTTGAAACAGATCCCCAAAAGCAAGGGTATCGCCGAGAATTCGAGCACATGAATCAGTACATCCGCTCAAAGTCGCATCATGCCAATCAATCCCTCGCAAGTTATAATCGCCTGCTATGAAAACAGTATCTGGTTTAATAGTATCCAACACATGCTCCAAATTCATACAATGGCTTTCATAGTACTGAACTCTATCAGAAGTGCATGAGTTAGGAGGTATATAAACAGTTCCCAACAATACATTCGTATCACACTTAAGTAAAACAAAAATATCCTCAACATTGTTACGCAGAGTTGAAACCAAAGTTGATGAAAACTTCCTCTTCACCGCGATCAGCACTCCATCCCCAGCCTGTTTCGAACTAGAAAAAATGGACCTGTCTTTCCTAAATATATTATAATTGTGAAATTGTAACTCGGCATCAATAATGGATGGGTCCAGCCAAGTCTCAGTCAACATGATAACATCATAATCTGTAACATTTACACTCTTAACTAGCTCGTAAAGTTTAACTTTACCCCTAATACTACGAACATTCTGGTAAAAGACACTCAAGCGATTAAAACTGTACTTATCCCCATCAATTAGTTTTTTCTAACCTTGACAATTTTCGGTGAACCACTTATATATCTAATAGTAATATTCAATTCCCCATTAGCTTTACGTTGTTCCAACTCTCGCCGAAGATCACCCAGATATTCACGCTGCCTGAGTGTCAGATCGGCCGATAATCTCACAGGAGGCTCACCAATCTTATGTTTGTTCTTCAAAATATTCAGAACCTCATCAGAACTTCCGAACATCAGCTTCAAGGGTGGTGGCCTGTTTCCCATCTTCTTACCCAAACGAAATGCCCTGACAATCTTCACATCTGGGACAACCTTAGATAACATTGCCCTCATAGCTTCCACTTCATCGCTCATCGAACTCTGTGTCTCCATGTCATAGACAATAATATTTTTGGATCGCCTGCGACGTTCTTCAATCTCCATAATGAATTCGTCAGGAGTAGTTGAGCTTCTTGTGTTGGGTTGTGCCGAAGATGAACTCAGCGTAGCAACAGTGTCTTTAAGGGCTGAAATGTCCTCCGCCTGGGCAATCACTTGTGAAGACAAAGCCTCAATCTTCTCATTCATCTCTAATATTTGAGAAAGGTAATTCTTTTTTATTTCTTCCTTGAAGTCTCTGAACTGGGTCTCGAATAGAAGGGTGAGTTGTTTTATTATTTTATCAGATTCCAAGGATAAAGGATTCTCATTCCCGTGCTGACAACACAGCAACCTTCCATCTTTCATCACAGCACGCGCTTTCACGGAGCAACTTGGATGAAAGGATGCCTTACATTCATAACAGCAAACGGCATTTGTTACCGGCTTTCTGCAATAAGAGCAATCCATCTCTGAACTGGGTACGCCACTGGTATAACAAGAATCACAACTAGTGATACGTTATCGGGTATCTCGTCAGCAGGTGTTCTAGCTGATAAGTTTTCCTTGATTTTATCCGATATAAAAATTAACTAATTATTGCCGAACCAGGCCAAATATTCAAATATTTTAAAGTCTTAATGTACACACTGGGAAGGCTAATGTCTCAAGTTTACCCCAATATAATTTTTCTTCGAGGTTACACAATTTTTCACTATGAAAAAGACAATCATTCACGGAGCAAAAATAAGTACGTGTTGATCTGAACGTTTAATTCAAGGATATCAACGCGCTGACTAGATATAACTTGTGTTTGTGCTGAATATTAAATAAAATAATTAGAACATATTTTTATTTTCAAGATTGAATGATAAAACTGTAAATCAATTGATTTTTTGTACATAGATAATTCTTGATTCTTTGTTTTATAAGTAATGTATTGCGATTTTGAATGTTTTTTCAATATTTAACCTCTTTGTATATATGTATATATAAAATAATTCATTTTAATAAAAAAACTTCATGTAACTACTGAATATTTCTGATTCTAAATAAATGAATAATAAATGAAACCATTTATTCAATTCACAAGTTAGTTTTTTTGCCTTCTATTCTTCCAGTACTTATTTCTGAAAAAACCAATTCATGAACTAAACTTTTTATCTCTAAAAGTTCTTTGTAAAATTCAAGTATTCACGTGAAAAATATTAAATGCATTTTCAAGAAGATGAGCTAACACGAGGGTATTTTACCTAAATATCTAATAGCCTCAGAGTTTTACTATTTCAACGCTTTCTCCGAAAAAGGTTTTCAATACAAAAAGTCATGAATCCCCAGGTATAGATGACAATTTGGTGAAACCATTCAAAAAGCCATTAAGCAAGGTAGGGTCATTAAGTGTTTATCCTTTAAACGTTGACAAATTTGGTACTTGAAATATTCCGTCCATTCTTTATCTTTCTTTTCTGAAAAATATCAGTTGAGTGGGAAAAAATTTGAAATTACTAGAAGTATCTTTGTACAAGTGAACACGAAAATAAATCATTTAAATAAAAATTGGCCGCCTATTCTTCTTACAAGAAACATATTTTCAAATAATTATTTGCACAAGAAGTGAGGAATGGTATATTCCTTTTTGAAGGTCATCATATGGGATAGTTGTTCGGGATAGTTTCCATTTATAAATTAGATGCAAAGGATGTGACGATTGGAAAATTTATTACTGACGATACCTGCATAAAGTGGGGTGAAAAACACATCACCGCCGATGGTAGGAACCGTTAACCAAGCCTTTAACTTTACCAAAAAAACACCACCAACTCAATTATATGGCAACAGTTCACAACAGTAATTGGCCAATCTGAATATATATCCGATTTTGAAAATTTTTTGATGCTTACTTCCATATATGAACGTAGCTTCCTTCGAGATAAATCACGTGACTTAAAAGAAAGATAACAAAAATATTTCCATTAGTGGTTATTGAATGAGATTCGTGAAAATAAGAATTTTGTGAATGCCCGAGATGTTTTCTCAGGGTAAGTTGAAATGCAATAGTTGGAAAAGTAACATTTTATTCTGAATCAAGTTCTTCGAAGTTATTTGAAAGATCAAACGGAACCTCATTACTTTTCGTTATCAAATTGGAAAATACCTGTTTTTGTCATCCAAAGACTTGGTCTGATATTATCAGTGTCAAATGATAAGAGTTATTCATGTGGAGTATGAATGGAACACCATTAAGTACATACTTTCAAGTTTTTTGTATGACGTAGAACTCAAAAATGCTTAAATTACTCCTGGAAAATATGAAGTTCGAAGTTGATATATAGAAAACATTCCTTCACTGTATATTTTTGATTTTGACATCCTTGATGGAATTTTCGAAATTGAAACCACGGGAAACATAAGGAACAAGTTTCATATTGAAACTTCCTTTTTTAGAACGATTGATGGATGTTATATATCGATTGGAAATGCTTCACGTTAAAATTCAATGATCAGGTGTGAGATATTCAACAACATGCAGTATATCTTTTCGATTCGGAAAAGTTATTCAGAAATTCATGTTGATTCGCTCTAGCATATTTTATTTATTAAAAAAAATGGAATTTCATCGACAACTTAGAAATATCTGTTTGGCTGAGAATTTTGCCCATAATTCAATCCGATTATCCATTCAAAATTAATTGATTTTTTCCTCTGTATCCAAGTACCAAATGAATTATTCCAGTAGGGAGAAGGAAAATTTTCATAATAGGCATCGAAGAAAAATTCATGAAGACAAGAATCTCTCGAATGCCCAAAGATTTCGTTTCAGTGCAAGTGATAAGGAACATCTTGCTAAGTGAGCGAGGTTGAAGTCGATGCAGAAATAACATCAAGGGGCGGAGCCAGAGTTCGGAAGTACTACTCATTGTTATTGGAGAAGCTATGTCAGTATACTTTCACAGTGTACAGTTCTGGCATTCTTGTCAGTTATTTCGAGTATTACGGACGATTTTCAAGTTGAAAGTTATTGCGAGTGAGTTTATAGCTACAAAATTCCAACTATGGTTGTGAGTATTTTTTTTCATCATGTATTTTATGGTTCTTGACTTCATTTCAATCTATCCGAGTCACATCGACTTATTTATTCAGAATTATTTATTTCTTAGTATTCCAGTATTCTGTTAATTCATCTGAAGATTTTATTTCATCTGGACAAGGTTTTTCTGCCGACAGAATGAAAAAATTCAAATTCTCAATATTGAATTATTGTTTCATTTTTTATCTTATTATATTCTTGTTTCAGACTCAACAGTATTTGGATAATTCAGTGTTGGAAGAGTACGACGCTTTCAAATTAGAATCTAGTCGTGTTGAGAATTCCAGAGACGTGTCGGCGCCTTGGATTTTGAAGAAGAAAAAAAATAAAAGTGAGTATCGAATTTCTCAATGATTTAATTGAAAAATGTCACGAGTAAAGAATTCACATTTTCGTAATCGTTATCAACATAAAGCTAACATTTTGTTTATTTTTCAGAAAAACGATGTGAGAATGCAAACGCTGTCCAATGCAATGTATCTTCAACTCGTGAGTGTAACGGAAAATAATGGAAAAGTTTCCTATTCTGACAACCAGACAAGGTGCGAACCGAAGGAAATGAAGGTTTCCAATGGTCAAAAGTTCATTTCTGTGAACAATACTGTGAAGACTACTTTTTCTGCATTGATCCAGAATAAAGATAAAGGAACGAAGGATGTTGAAACAAAGAAAAACAACACTATTTCTAAAAATACAGTATGTCCTTTGAAAACCGAAAATCATTCCGTGAGAGATAATGGAATAGATTCTGCCGATACAGAGCCTTTGAATGTATGGAACAAAAAACCGGGAGCCAGTCTCTTCAAAGGTGAAGCTTCAACCACAAACGGACATCAAGAATCAGCAATCGTCAGAGATATGAATGGAATTCATAGAAAGCCGAAAATATCCTTTGATCCGGCTATCTATAGATTAAGAGGTAAGAAATTCAAAACTTATCAACTTTAAATCATATCTGATTTTTATTCCCTCAAGGTATATAACTTTTTCAGTTCACCAATAAATGTTTTCATAATTGAGTATTAACATGATTAGATATTCTGACTCTTGAATTTTTGTTCCAGAATTTTTGGTCAACTTCAAGATCAACCAAAAGACTGTGAATCTCCAACCGAGAGGTTTGATAAACAAAGGTAACATCTGTTACATTAATGCGATTCTTCAAGCTCTTCTTGCCTGCGCACCTTTATGCAACCTACTGAGAGATCTCTCCGACAAGTTTAGTTCAGTAAATGATCAATCAATTCCCATGATTAAAAATATGTAAGTATAATCCAATTTCATATTTTTATTGCTTCTGCCTCAGTCCTTCAAAATAGATTCTTGTGCGTTATCAACTAATTTTTTCAGGTGTAAATTCATCAACGAGTTCAGCAGGTTACCTGACAACACCGCATCTTTTTCCAATAAAAGGAACAAGGAGCGGGTCAGTTTTGATGTAAGCTATGGAAACCCTATCCAAGCCATCTCCATCTGTACTATGCTTAAGGAAAAGAAGAGCGGCTCATTCTTATTCGAAAGTCGTCAAGAGGATGCAGAGGAGTTTTTGGGACTTCTACTAAATGGGCTCAATGATGAAATGATAAATGTAAGTGTCGCCCAGTTATTTTACTTCAAAATTCCTTGTCAAATTATTCTCACAGGAAGAAAGTCCTCTGTGAATAATCCTTCCGCTAAAGGAATTTTCTCTTTGTCTCATTATCGTATTATATTAGTACGTCAAACTAATGCGATACTTCATATTTTCAGGTGATGGGAGCTGAAAACTTAGACAACACAAAAAAGAAGGTCCAATTCGATCACACCCCCATTAGTGATATATTCGGAGGGCTTCTTTGCTCCAAAATCCACAGAACTGGTGACGAGTCGACTAAAACCATACAGCCATTTTTGACACTGCAACTGAATATCGAGAAGGCCAAAACCATCAGTGAAGCTTTGGAACAACTAACTGTGAAAAATCGAGTGGAAGGCCTAATATCATCAAAGACGAAGAAGACAGTTGAAGCTTGGCAACAAGTGATGATCGAACAATTACCCGTGGTTTTAGTGCTCCATTTGAATTTTTTCAATTATCAGTCACGGGGTTGCGAAAAAATCATGAAAAGGATTGATTTTCCGGTAGACCTTCACATAGACTCGAAAATTTTGTCAGGAAAAATAACTTCTGCATCAGACAAACTCTGCTCCGTATTGTATCATGACGGTAAAGAGGCAAGTAAGGGACATTATGTATCAGATGTTTTTCACAACGGATATAATACTTGGTGTAGGTTCGATGATGCTAGAGTAAAATCGGTCTCACAGGATGATGTGTTGAAACCACAAGGTTACAAAGTTCCTTATCTTCTGTTTTATTTATTTATTTATTTATTAACGGGATAAATCCAATTTTACAAATGAACAATAATAATACTTTTTAACAATTAATGTACAATACATCCTAATAACCATTGAAATATAATCCAAAATTTAACAGATCATAACAAATATCTATTGACATAACGCACAACGGAGGGGTAGCTGAGGTGAAAGAAGTCAATGCCTGTTCTACTGGCAGTATTTACATGTTGCGAGATTCTTGGAATTGGCGAAGCCCTGGTATAATTGTACCTGTAGGTCCTGAGACATAGCAACATGGTACCTCTAACATTCCTAGATGGAGCGTGAAAGCTGAAGAGAGACAGAAGATCGGAAGAGGACAAAAGCCCCCCAACCAATCTAGCAAACAACAATATATCAGCTCTAATTCTACGAGTCCGCAAGGCAGGAAGGCGCAGAACCGATCTCATATGAGTTGCGGAAAAGTTTAGTCTTGGGATTCCCATTCTGCAAGACACAGAGAGAAAAAACCTATTTTGCACTCGTTCTAACCTGTCACAGTCTTCATGAGTATATGGAGACCATACACAAGAGGTATACTCAAGATGCGACCTTACCAGACTGACATAAAGATGTTTCAAGGTATTGACATCCCTAAACTCATACGAATGCCGCAAAATGAACCCCAGCATCCGGAGGCCCTTATTGATTATATGGTCAAAGTGCTCTCTGAAACTCATCCTACTATCGTAAAATACACCCAGGTCTTTAACAGAGTTCACAGTTTGTATCGCTTCGTTATTCAGGTAGTGTGATACAAAGTTTCGATCCCGCCTATCAACACTCATATGTTTGCCGAGGTTAATGATGACTCTGTTATCTTTACACCATTGCTCCAATCGATCCAGATCAGACTGGAGATTCAACATATCAGTTGGAGTATTAACCATTGAATAAATTTTGAGATCGTCGGCAAACAGAAGAAATAGTGCAAATCTGAAGCAAGTGGAGATGTCGTTAATGTAAAGCAGAAACAACAGAGGGCCCCAAATGACTACCCTGAGCTACACCTTTAACCTCTTTGTATATATGTATATATAAAATAATTCATTTTAATAAAAAACTTCATGTAACTACTGAATATTTCTGATTCTAAATAAATGAATAATAAATGAAACCATTTATTCAATTCACAAGTTAGTTTTTTTGCCTTCTATTCCCCCTGTACCTATTTCTGAAAAAACCAATTCATGAACTAAACTTTTTATCTCTAAAAGTTCTTTGTAAAATTCAAGTATTCACGTGAAAAATATTAAATGCATTTTCAAGAAGATGAGCTAACACGAGGGTATTTTACCTAAATATCTAATAGCCTCAGAGTTTTACTATTTCAACGCTTTCTCCGAAAAAGGTTTACAATACAAAAAGTCACGAATCCCCAGGTATAGATGACAATTTGGTGAAACCATTCAAAAAGCCATTAAGCAAGGTAGGGTCATTAAGTGTTTATCCTTTAAACGTTGACAAATTTGGTACTTGAAATATTCCGTCCATTCTTTATCTTTCTTTTCTGAGAAATATCAGTTGAGGGGGAAAAAATTTGCAATTACTAGAAGTGTCTTTGTACAAGTGAACACGAAAATAAATCAATTAAATAAAAATTGGCCGCCTATTCTTCTTACAAGAAACATATTTTCAAATAATAATTTGCACAGGAAGCGAGGAATGGTATATTCCTTTTTGAAGGTCATCATATGGGATAGCTGTTCGAGATAGTTTCCATTTATAAATTAGATGCAAAGGATGTGACGATTGGAAAATTCCTTACTAACGATACCTGCATAAAGTGGGGTGAAAAACACATCACCGCCGATGGTAAGAACCGTTAACCAAGCCTTTAACTTTACCAAAAAAACACCACCAACTCAATTATATGGCAACAGTTCACAACAGTAATTGGTCAATCTGAATATATATCCGATTTTGAAAATTTTTTGATGCTTACTTCCATATATGAACGTAGCTTCCTTCGAGATAAATCACGTGACTAAAAAGAAAGATAACAAAAATATTTCCATTAGTGGTTATTGAATGAGATTCGTGAAAATAAGAATTTTGTGAATGCCCGAGATGAAATAAACAAGTTTTTGGGATACTGTCAACGGATTTAGGTGTCCTAGTCCACCTGTGTGCCAAATTTAAAACCGATACTACTGTTTCCTCTATCTTTTTAGAAGTTTTTGTGAAGTTCAGAAGAACTTGTTTTAAATATAAAATAATGAATTTTTCAGGAAACTGTCAACGGATTTAGGTGTCCTAGTATACCTGTGTGCCAAATTTGAAACTGAAACTACTGTTTCCTCTATACTTTTAGACGTTTCTGTGAATTTCAGAAGAACTTGTTTAAATTCTGAAATGAACAAGTTTTTGGGATACTGTCAACAGATTTAGGTGTCCTAGTCCTCCTGTGTGCCCAATTTGAAATTCACATTTAACAATTATTACCTGAAGAATGACCAAGTTCCCTTTTCCAATACCTCAATGAGGAATCTCAAAGAATCACTTCGTAAAGTTCACTCTACCATGAAATTAACAACCGGCAGACATCAATAGTTCTCGCCAATCTTTCACAGTGTATTCAAAGAACGTAAAATGCAGGATGAACAGATAATATCAAAAACAATGTGGAACACATGTCCTAAGAGGAGATAAGAATTTAAATTCAAACATACTTCAAAATAGATAGCTTTGGCAACCCACAATATTGGGCACACAGGTGGACTAGGACACCTAAATCCGTTGACAGTTTCTCAAAAACTTGATTATTTTAGATTTCAATCAAAATCCTCTGAAATTCACAAAAACGTCTAAAAGAATAGAGGAAACAGTACTATCGGTTTCAAATTTGGCACACAGGTGGACTAGGACATCTAGATCCGTTGACAGTATACCAAAAACTTGATTATTTTAGATTTTAACAAGTTTTCTTGAAAATCACAAAAACGTCTACTTGATAGAGGAAACAGTCCTATAGGTTTCAAATTTGGCAGACAGGTGGACTAGGACACCTATATCCGTTGACAGTTTCCCAAAAACTTGATTATTTTAGATTTAAAAACAAGTTCTTCTGAAATTCACAGGAACGTCTGAAAGTATAGAGGAAACAGTAGTATCGGTTTCAAATTGGGCACACAGGTGGACTAGAACACCAAAATCCGTTGACAGTTTCCCAAAAACTTGATTATTTTTAGATTTTAAACAAGTTCTTCTGAAATTCACAAAAACGTCTAAAAGGATAGAGGGAACAGTCCTATCGGTTTCAAATTTGGCACACGGGTGGACTAGGACACCTAAATCCATTGATAGTTTCCCAAAAACTTGATTATTTTAGATTTTAAACAAGTTCTTTTGAAATTCACAAAAACGTCTAAAAGGATAGAGGAAACAGTAGAATCGGTTTCAAATTTGGCAAACAGGTGGACTAGGACACCTAAAGTTTCCCAAAAACTTGATTATTTCAGATTTTGAACAAGTTTTTCTGAAATTCACAAGAACGTCTAAAATGATAGAGGGGACAGTCCTATCGGTTTCAAATTTGGCACACAGGTGGACTAGGACACCTAAATCCGTTGACAGTTTCCCAAAAACCTGATTATTTTAGATTTCAAACAAGTTCTTCTGAAATTCACAAAAACGTCTAAAAGGATAGAGGAAAAAGTAGTAACGGTTTCAAATTTGGCACACAGGTTTTCCTGAAATTCACAAAAACGGTCATTATTATAGAGGAAATAGTCCTATAGGTTTCAAATTTGGCACACAGGTGGACTAGGATACCTAAATCCGTTGACAGTTTCCCAAAAATTCGATTATTTTAGATTTTGAACAAGTTCTTCTGAAATTCACAGGAACGTCTAAAGGCATATACTGTTTCTCCTTTCATCATAAAAGTTGTGCTAAAAAAATCCAAATTTAATAGTACTGGACAACGGAAGAGTGATTTGTTGTTAAAGACCTAACAAAGAAATTGAAGAAAATAATGAAAAAGAAATACTGAAGATGGAAATTCGCTACCTGAAAGAATTGGTGGAAGAAACAAGGGACAAAAATGAGGTTTTGAAATCTAGCAACAAACTTTTAATTGATCAAGTGAGTACCCTTGAAAAACAACTCGATGAAAAAATAGACATGAAAAAAACCCAAAAATAATGATGTAAACAACGAAGTTTCAACACCCGCTCCCAATCAAACGTCAAACGGAACCTGTAATGCAAACGTAAACCCACAACCACCAGCGGAAATTAGACTGTTGTCTAATGGCGCCTCAACGGAATAAAGCACAGAATACAATGTTCTAGAGTGACGTGTTGACATTGAAGATACCATCTAGAACAACGTCAACTTCAACAACAAAGCCTTTACTGATGCGAAAACAATCTATTCCCTCCACAAGTAATTCGGAACAAATAATGGTATCCCAGGAAGGTACAAATCAACAAGAAAATAATGATTATGTCATCGTCAGTAGAAGAAAACCGAAAAAAACAGCATTCAATAAAATATTGGCACAGGTCAAAGACAAACAGACTTCAATGGTCCAAAAAAGAAATTATGGATCTATCTTTATAGAGTAAATAGAACGGCAACAGAACATAAAATCAAGGAGTATATCACAACCAAACCCGGATTTGAAGAGGAAGATGTCAATGTAAAAGAAATACCCACATCAGAAAATGGACTTCGTAGATATGTGGTAACTGCTCCTTTTAAAATACTAGATGAAATGTATTCAACAGATTTTTGGCCAGATGGAATGGGAATAAAAAGGTTCGACTTTGCAAAGCACAAAGAATTTCTCACTGAACAGGGAGGTTATTTTTTATAATTAATAAACATAAACATCTGAACAAACCAGCTAATATTACAGTTCCCAGACAAAATACGAACAAAAATACTGAAAATTTTACCATAATACATCAATTTTGATAGATCTTATATTTATAAGATCTATTGGAAATTCTGTGGAGCAAATTGAGAGTATAACCATCGATAATAAACATATTAAGATACTATGTCCATCTGAACACTGGAAGACAGAAGATGAATTACTAAGTTATTGCATTTCCAATTTTTCTCTTAGATCTATGTATTGCAGACAACATGGAGAGCATGGAGGAGTAACCATCTATGTACAAAATGACCTAAAAGTGAAGGAACGAAAAGATATAAGTCAGGTATCAGTGACGGGCTGCTTTGAGTGTGCTGGTATAGAATTTCAGAAGATGATTTGTATTACCGTTTACAATAATGGAAATTCTGACATAATGATAGAAAAACTGATGCACTTATTATTAATAAGTTCGAAAGGGAAAATGCACAGGTGATTATAGTTGGAGACTTCAACATAGATATGCTGAAAGACTCAAATAAACGTACAGAATGGCTTAACTTCTTGAGTTCCCATAACATTACACAGGCAATTTTTGATCCAACTAGAATTACAAGATCTACATCGACATGCATTGATGGTATTTATACTAATATCAACTGCCATTTTTCCACACAAATAATAGACACACATATATCAGATCATAGAGCACAAGCAATTACTATATCATGAAATAAATCAAAACAGAATTTCATATGGAAGAGAATATATTCAACTGCAAATATAAATAAACTGAAAACATCTTTAGTTGATTAAGATTGGACCTACTTAGATCATATTGATGATGTCAATACACAATTCAATCATTTTCATCACACGTTTCTCAAACATTTGAATGAAGCATGTCCTATCAAGAAATTACCAGAGAAAATAAAATTAAATTTAACAACAGGAGATCCAATTTTACAGCAGATGAAGAAGAAATTGGATGTACTACTTGTTTGTTGTCGAAATGATGTTAAATTTCAGGATGAATACAAAGAACTCAAAAAGAAATATGATAGATCGCTCCTAGAAAGTAAGAAGAACCTGTTTCAAAATAAAAAAGAAAAGTCAGACAACAAAAATAAAGCAACTTGGTCAATTGTAAATTCCCTGAAAAATCGACAAATAAATAAAGATTTTCCTATGAACGGTAACCTGAAGGATGTTTCCAATAACCTAAATAAACACTGTCAATCACGCTTTCAATTTGACCAGAGGAAACCCTTCTGCTGGAACAAATTTCAACAGAGTAGGGGAGGTGAATAAGTCTATTTATTTAAAAACCCATTAGCTTACAAGAACTTGAAGACATAATAAGAAGTATGAAAAATAAGCAAACCAGTGGTCTTGATGGAATTTCCAACACTATTATCAAACAAACTATGAATGAAATATTAAAACCTCTTCAGTGCATAATTAATAAGTCGATTAAAAGTGGGATATTTCCAGATAAATTAAAGACAGCAGTCGTAAGACCAATTTATAAGAAAGAAGACGAAAATGAATTTGACAACTATAGACCTATTAGTATATTACCATCTATATCTAAATTTTTGAGCAAGCATACTGTAAGCAAATAATGGAATTCTTTCTCCAAAACAAATTATTTTCTAACAACCAACATGGATATATAAAAGGAAAATCTACACAAACGGCAATTTACCAATTTATAAGGAAAATTACAGATGCATTCGAAAACAAAGATCTGTCTCTGGAATATTTCTTGATTTCTCTAAAGCCTATGACTGTCTTGAGGTTGAGAGACTTTTTCAAAAATTTGAATTTTATGGAATTAGGGGGCCAGCACTTCACTGGGTGGAATCATACTTTAAAAATAGGACACAGTTAGTGGAGATATGGTCAGGTGGTAGTAAATAGAGATCTGATACTGAAAAACTGAAACTTGGAGTTCCACAGGAAGCATAGCAGGTCCTTTATTCTTCATCATTTATTTGAATGATTTATTTGAATATCACATGGCAAGATGATCGAATAGCAAATGTGAACTATGTGGATGACACTAATTTACTGGTGATAGAGTCACTTTGGCCAGATCTTAAGACTTTGGTTGAGGAACTCTTGGAATGTGCAGATAAATGGTTTGCTGAAAACAACATGATTTTAAATTCTAATAAAACCAATATGATGTTTTTCCACCCGCCAAATTCCAAAATTGAAATTCCTGAAAACATAATTCTGAACAGCTGTAAGTACAAAACATCACAATGTACGAAGTTTTTAGGACTGTATATTGATGAGGAGCTTAGTTGGAAGCCGCATATAGAATACCTTAGCGACAGATTAGGATCATCTCTTTATGCATTTAAAGTGATAGCTCAAAATTTGGATTCAAAAGTGTTGAAAACCGTATACCACTCAACGATAGAGGCAAAACTAAGGTTTGGAATAGTTTTCTATGGTTCTGGAAACATATTGCTTTCTACAGAAGAAAGCAATACGAGTAATGAACAAGTTAACATACAATCAATCATGCAGAGGTTCTTTCAAGAAATTAGGAATTTTGACACTACAAGCACTATACATTCAGGAGTGTTTACTTTTCTCTATAAACATAGATATCTATTTGATCCACACCTCAATCTCAAAACTAGATATGCTACAAGATCTTCAACATATAATTTTCCAAAGTGTAACTTGACCACGACCCAAAGGCAATTAGAATATATATGTCTGAAGTTATTCAATACACTTCCAATAGATATCCAACAGATAGATGATCTCAAAGTCTTCAAGAGAAAGATTTTTTCATTACTGTTGAACTTGGAACCATACAGCATGGACGAATATTTGGGGCTGAGGAGCTAATTTTGTTTTCTTCATGACACTATTCCGTTTCTTTTGTTATTTCTTTTGAAGTACTAATTGATTTTGGAATAAAGAGCTGTTATTATTATTATTATTATTATTATTATTATTATTATTATTATTATTATTATTATTATTATCATTATTATTACTATTATTATTATTATTATTATTATTATTATTATTATTATTATTATTATTATTATTATTATTATTATTATTATTATTATTATAGAGAAAACAGTAGTATCGGTTTCAGATTTGGCACACAGGTGGACTAGGACACCTTAATCCGTTTACAGTATTCCAAAAACTTGATTATTTTAGATTTTAAACAAGTTTTCCTGAAATTCACAAAAACGTCTGAAAGAATAGAGGAAACAGTCCAATCGGTTTCAAATTTGGCACACAAGTGGACTAGGACACCTAAATCCATTGAGAGTTTCCTAAAAACTTGATTATTTTAGATTTTAAACAAGTTCTTCTGAAATTCACAAAAAACGTCTAAAAGGATAGAGGAAACAGTAGTATCGGTTTCAAATTGGGCACACAGGTGGACTAGGACACCTAAATCCGTTGACAGTTTCCCAAAAACTTGACTATTTTAGAATTTTAATCAAGTTTTTCTGAAATTCACAAAAACGTCTAAAAGAATAGGAGAAACAGTACTATCGGTTTCAAATTTGGCACACAGGTGGACTAGGACACCTAAATCCGTTGACAATTTCCCAAAAACTTGACTATTTTAGAATTTTAATCAAGTTTTCCTGAAATTCACAAAAACGTCTACAATGATAGAGGGAATAGTCCTATATTTTCTCTCTTCGGTGTTACCTCTGGGTTTAGTTGTTTCTTCGGAATCGCTCCCAAGGATTTTTCTTCTGCTGCATCAGCTACTGCCGTGGCCCCATCACATGTTGTTTCACCGGCAGGCACGACTTCTTCATGTTCCTCTGAATTTTTCGATGTTTTTGTATGCTGCATCCGCCTTCTCTCCCATTTTTAAGTCTACCAGGCCCCTAAGTTGGTCGCCAAGATGTGCTGAGACAATATTAATATTCAAGGGTGGATGGGCTGGTAGAATAAAGTTCCAGAAGGAGACGTAATCGTATATTCCACTGAAGAATTACAACATTACATGAGTACAACGAAATTATACATTTAAAAATTATAACCTGAAAAATGACCAAGTTCCCTTTTTCAAAACCTCAATGAGGAATCTCAAAGAATCACTTCGTAAAGTTCACTCTACCATGAAATTAACAACCGGCAGACATCAATAATTCTCGCCAATCTTTCACAGTGTATTCAAAGAACGTAAAATGCAGGATGAACAGATAATATCAAAAACAATGTGGAACACATGTCCTAAGAGGAGATAAGAATTTAAATTCAAACATACTTCGAAATAGAAAGCTTTGGCACCCCCAATACAAAGCTGAAATTGTCAGTTGCATATCTCAAATTATGTGGAAATAATGGTATTATAATAAAATTACTAGAGTTTCATTTTTAGTTCAGATTACGCCTCAGATTTTTTGTTCACTCCTCTATTACAAAATATTTGTTTCGGTACAACTTCCCCCTCAAACTTATGTGACTTCAACGCTAGGTGGCTGGAACATAAGTTGGAACATGATAAGCTTTCAAATGAGACGCATGAAAACTTTCATTGGGATATATGAGAAGATAAGTATGGGCATGGATTTTCTTTTTTGATCCGGAAAGGTCTCTCAAACAGCAGCAGGAACTTTTTCAACTCGGATGTTATGGCCGACGAAATATTGTTTGCCTTGAGCAGCACTAGATCACCCTCTTTAAATTCTACGAAGGTTTTACCTGGATTTCTCTGACTCCTATGAAAACCCTTTTTCGACAGACACTCTGAAGCTAGTCTGAATTTGACCACTAGAGTGGGGGTTCAGTTATACCATCTGGAGCCCTCAACTCCTCAGGAAGTAGTCTGAGCCTGGGAAAATCAAATTGTAATTCACTTGGAGAAAACCCGGTTGATGCATGAATTATCTCCTTCAGAAATTTCTGTATTTTGGGCACTTCATATGCCCAATGGGTATGCTTTTGTGAACAGTAGGTTCGAAAAAGCCTACCAAGTTCTCTCATTATTCGCTCCGAAGGGTTAACCTGGGGATGTCGCACTGAGGTTAATATGGGTTTAATGTTCTCCTTCTTGAGCGTGTCCTGCCATAGCCTAGAAGTAAATTGAGTTCCTCTGTCACTAAGAATTCTTCTTATGGGACCATATTTTGGAAGGTATTCCTTCAAAAGACGCCTTCTTAATCGAGTATAACACAACATATTTTGTAAAGAGGTTAACTATTACAAAGAGATCTTGTACTCCTCCTCTATATCGTACAAGAGGGCCAAAAAGATCTAAGGCAACAATATCATTTCTATCATTAGGAATAATATTATATTGTGGAGGTTGAGACAGAGAGGATGACTTCGTTCGCTGACAGATATCACAGGCTTTAATGACTTTTTTGATTTGGCGATGAAGATTAGAAGTCCATACCTCTGTTCTCATGAATAGCCATGTCTTGGAGATACCATAGTGACCCAAAACACAATGGTAAGCTTCTATGAATTTATCATCAGATCTCTTGGGATACATAACAATAATCTGCTACTTATACTATCACGTGTGTATAGAACACCATTATATACTATGAAACGTTCAATAAGTCTCACATTGCATTCGTCAGTGAGAAGTTGCTCTTTTATGCTCGCAAGTTAAGTATCATTCATTTGCTGATTCTTTATGTCGAACAAGATAGAACTAAATTCCTTCGGAAACTGTAGAGAACTGATATTGAAACATTTTTCAATAGGTGTCGGCAACCGCACACAAGCATAAACGTGACAAGGCATCTGCCTGTATGTTATTTTTACCAGGAATATGCCTTAGCTCAAAATCAAATTCTTGGAGCGCCAGCGCCCATCTAGTAACTCTAGGTGATAATATAAGGTATATAGGTTTGGATATAAGTTAAGGCTTTACAGTCAGTATGCAATACAAACATATTACCCAAAAGATAAATTCTCCATTTTTTGTATCACCCACAAAGCGGCTAAAACTTCTTTTTCAAAAATTCCATACCTTCTCTCTCTCTCTCCAGCAGAAGACGGGAGGTAAATGATACAATTTTTCGTTCACCGTCCTTGATCTGGAACAGGATTCCTGCTATACCATTGTCACTCGCATCACTCTCTACATGCCAGGAAAATTTTGGATCTGGATGATAAAGTAAGATAGCACTTTCTAATTCCTTTTTCATATTGTCAAAAGATGTTTCTTCGATGTCTGTCCATTTCCATGAGGTTTTCTTGGATAGTAATCTGACCAAAGGAGCAGAGATTTCAGAGAACCTAGGGCTGAATATTCTGTCAAACTGACAAAATCCAAGGAATTTTTGGAGTTTCTTCACACAAGTTGGACGCTTGTAATACACAATTGCTTGTATTCTTGTTGTGTCCGGCCTCACGCCTTCTGGAGTAAGAATGAAGCCCAAGTAAGGCATCTCAGACCTAAAAAATTTACATTTTTCTAATTTTAGTGTCAACCCAGCTTCTTTCAATCTATTAAATACCATGGAAAATGAGTCAAATGTTCTTCAATGTTCTCTGACTTGACTAGAATATCATCCACATAGGTGACAACAAATTCTCTGAATGCGGAACCGAAAATAACATCCATACATTGAGTGAACGAGCTTGTGGCATTTTTATTCCGAATGGGAGTACACGAAATTGATAGGTTTTAGTTTCTACCATGAAACCAGTATATTTTTTTTTGAGTCACTATGTAGAGGACATTGCCAATATCCGTGGGTCATATCCAAGCTGGACATAACAGTTTTACCAGATAACATTTTTATAATTTCATCAATGGGTTTTGGAAGTTCGAATTGAGATTCCATTATTTTATTGATATGTCGTCCATCTAAATATATACGGACAGAACCGTCCTTTTTAACTGAGGTCATTATGGGGATATGTATTTAGAAGAAGTTCTTTCAATTAGTCCCCACTCTAACATCTTTTCCAATGTTTTATTTACTGCTGTTCGATGAGCCAATGGCACCGGATATGGTTTAATAAAGAATTCTGAATCATTTGTCAATTTTATGATATGAAAATATTCCGAGGTGAGCCCTGGAATATCAGAAAAAATATCCGCATATTGTAGCAACAAAACACCAAATTTAACCCTATTATCTTCAGAAAAGTCTCAACTTTCAATAACTCTCCTGAAACGACTTTCCATTTCAGGCGATTTCGGTTTACTTTTGGGCCAGCTCAATCTTTTGCTAGTGTGAATCTTAACTGCAGAAAAACCCACAGATTCAGCTGGTGCTACGTTATGATGTATATTTCTTTCAGGCACAATAACCCTTCCCTCTGGAAAATTTAGCACGAGAATGTATTCTGAGAATATGATATCAACCTTGAAGAAACGCAGAAAGTCACATCCCAAAATTATAGGATGAGTCAGATCCTGTACAATCATGAACTCAAATGAAATTTGCTCCTTCTCCAAGAGAAAGGTCAGGTGCGCCTGAATAGATACTTTATGAAATTTTGTCTTAAATGCCCCAACTACTCGGACCCCTGTTACCGAAAATGAGGAATTATTTCATGATATTCAATTAGTTGATTCCATACAGTTAGCGAGAGTGCGCACACATTACTTCCTGTATCTACAAGAGCAGCAAATTTATAACCGAACAGATTTATTAACACTAAAGGACAGCGATCATCAGTCATGACATGAGTATGGTCACACTCTTCACGTAAAAGGTCCGGTACTGGATAGTTATTCAAAAAAATTGAATTCGCCCCCACATCCCCTTTTAGTGGGGGACACACCCGTTTCCTGAATCATCTATATCACATTCCAACATTGAAATATTTTTTGTAATCGATTGACCCTTTTCGTTATGCTCATTATGGTGTGGGTTGTTATCTCTATTCGTTTGCAAATGGGGATTTTCACCTCTGACATTGTTAAAATGAGTACTTCTTCTCTGAAAATTTTGCTGAGTAGAGGATTTGTTTTTGTAATATAAATCAGCCTGGTGTAGACGAGCTACTGCTTCAGAGAAAGTTTGACATCCTAATAATGAACTTGCTACATTTGGTGGAAAATGAGGAGCTATCAAATCTCTGAGTTCATTCTGGTTATATTTAGGTTCAAGATATTTAGCATTGCCACAGACATACTCAGTATTCTCTAACCTTTCTCTAATCTAAATCTGTTTCTTCTTGTCCCAAAAGTGATTTAAAAAATCAGTCTTGAATTCTGAATAAGTCTGAAAATGATTTGAATAAGCTTCCCACCAAAGTCTGGCCGAGCCTTTAAAAGATCTGCTCAGTAGAATTCTTAAATTGGAAAAAGTAACACTATCTATGTCAATACCATTTTCCAAAAATTGAAGGAAATTTGGAGCTTGAGTATTTTGCTCCCCATCAAATTCATGGAGCAGTTTGCTAAGATCCCCCAAAGAAAATGAAATCTTGTTCAAATTAAGTTGTTCAAAATTATTATTTAAATTCCCTACACAACTCTGTGAAGTATGTTTCGATTGTATATTTGGATTCAAGAATTCGAAATCCTTGTATGAATCATTTTTCAAAATTTTATTATCGTTTTCATGATCAGCCTGCACTTTACTTCTATTGCAATCAACTTTGAAAATAACTTGGTCACTCTGTACATTTTTTAATGTTTCTTTAATAGTTCGACTTATTACTTTCTCAATTAAATTCTCAAGAGAGTTATCATTATTTTGCTGGAATACTTCTGTTACAGGTAAACCTGAGTTCATTGTTTTAGGATTGAAAATGGCATCCTCCTTATCATATTCAAAATGGCCGTACCTCTTCCTTTGTTTGAAACTCCAGAAATTTTCTCTCTTCGGTGTTACCTCTGGGTTTAGTTGTTTCTTCGGAATCGCTCCCAAGGATTTTTCTTCTGCTGCATCAGCTACTGCCGTGGCCCCATCACATGTTGTTTCACCGGCAGGCACGACTTCTTCATGTTCCTCTGAATTTTTCGATGTTTTCCTGCTACGTAAATTGTATGCTGCATCCGCCTTCTCTCCCATTTTTAAGTCTACCAGGCCCCTAAGTTGGTCGCCAAGATGTGCTGAGACAATATTAATATTCAGGGGTGGATGGGCTGGAAGAATAAAGTTCCAGAAGGAGACGTAATCGTATATTCCACTGAAGAATTACAACATTACATGAGTCCAGGGACGGGCCCAAGGGGGGGGATGGGGGGGATGATCCCCCCCAATGTTGAACGAAGTTGGGAAATTTTTCAAAGCAGTTGGAAAAATTTCAAAGCAGTTGGAAAAAATTCCAAAGCAGTTGGAAAAAGTTCAAAGCAGTTGATAAAATTTCAAAGCAGTTGAAACACATAATTCCGGGCGAGTTATGAAATACGAAGGAATTAGAAAAAACAAGTTTGCAATCAGTAGTGGGCAAATATATGTATAGCTGGCAATAAATGGTATTTAACCCAATATTTTTACCATCAAGTGTTGGGAGAGGAGAGATGTGGCATGAAGAAGTAGATACCTGCTTGTAAATTTTTCAGTTATTTCGCATGGACAGTGTCATAAAAAAAACATCTGGTATCATAAATTTAAGCTGTTACATTCAGATGTACCAAGTGCGACGGCCTATTAGGCGTTTCTGGGGAACTGGACTTATTTTAATCTGAATGGGGATTATGATATTGTTCGACATTATCTACCGAGCTCGAATATTCTTGCAGGCTGACAACTTTCAGTTATACAGGGGATGAAAAAAAATTCAAAAATGTGTTTTATGTTTTTCGTTTCCATTGTAAATACATTCGTATTCGAATCGTTGCATTTGTCGTAATAATTTGCAAAATATCGAGAAAGAACTTATAACGAAGCGAACTTCGTCACTGAGAACATAGTGTATATTTTCCAACTGTTTCTAAATTCAAACACGAAATTATTTCTATTTTCGTATTGTGACGAGGTGAACTTCGTTACTCCAACCATCCTGTATAATTTCCAACAATTTTACATTCAAACATAAAATTATTTCGAGTTTCATATCGTGAAAATCTAAGAAGCCAATTTCAGATTCCTACCTATGTAGAAAAACTTACGTTCGCCGTAGTCGGCGACGTTATCTGTACCATATGTGTTTTTTGTGCAGAGCGGCAATTGTTTTCACGATATCCGAGACTCGAAATATTCCCCCTCCAACCGAACTTATAAATTCGGCTGTTTTCAGGCGGACAGTCAGTTCTTCTTCGAGTTCTCCGATAGTTTTTCGAATTTTCCGATAGCTAGTTCTTCGAGTTCTCCAATAGTTTTTCGAATTTTCCGATAGCTAGTTCTTCGAGTTCTCCGATAGTTTTTCGAATTTTCCGATAGTCAGTTCTTCGAGTTCTCCGATAGTTTTTCGAATTTTCCGATAGCTGGTTCTTCGAGTTCTCCGATAGTTTTCCGAATTTTCCTATAGCTAGTTCCTTGAGTATTGAATTCACCGAGTCAGTTCTCACTTCTGTTAGAGTTTCGAATTTTCCGATGGGCAAGTTTTAAGTTTTCAGCTTTCCGAGGTTTTTAGTTTTCCGACAACGGGATTTCAGTTCCGAAAGTTTTTGAGTCGGTAGTACCGAAAAGTTTTGTGCTGGTTCCAACTCCTTATATTCGGTGTTTCCAACGAACAAGATAGGACTCAAGTGTTGTGTCGAAACCAGAAATCCGCAGGATTGGTAAGACCCATTTTATTCACCTGTCTACGTGGCCGGCAAGTTTTCCTGTACTGTTCGACGGGGGGGCGATATCCGGAATCTATACTCATTATTATTGTGTTTTTAGCATTTCTTCGCGTGGCCTACGTTTGTGTCCCGGTGGTAGAGGTATCATTGAGTTGGTACTCTTTCACCCCTCAGGTAGAGTCGGTCTAGGGTTCCTTGCTTGTGGCTCTCCTTCGCGGGAACTCTGAACAGACTCTTCGATCTTGAGGAAAAGGTGTCCTCATTTCCGGGTTCGGTTACCTTCTTGCCAGATATACACATCTTCTGTTCCCCAACTCATTTTGGCGGGTGCGCCAATACAATCTAAACCTAGGTTACTGTCACTCAGTATTTATTCGCGTAGTCTACGTTTAGGCCCTGATGGTAGAGGTATCATAATAATAATAATAATAATAATAATATGTTTATTCATTAATAGTTTTCACAACCCAAACATATATATACAAAATTAATATTTGAAGTAAACATTAGCTGTCCTTTGAGATGGCAGTTCATCGAGACGACCCTACCGTCTGTGTAAAGTCTGCATCACATTACCTCTATTTTAAAGCGTTTCAAATTAAATGTCTCTCTTTCATACATAATCAAATTAAATCTGTGTTCCCTATCAAAATTTTCATTTTCACTCCTAATCGGGTATAAACTTCAAATTCCTGGATATCTGGTCAAATTCGTTTACTATATGTCACATTCGAGAATTCTTGTCGTAATTTTAGTGTTGACCTATATAAATCTTGCAATAATGCTTTATTTTCTTTTATCCATACCTTAACATTTCTTTCGAATCTGTTTAAATTTTTTATCTCCCTTAAATCAGTTGGTATGAATTTATATACTTTGGGTGCTAAATAATCATGACACCTCTGTCCTATTCCCTTCCCAGCTAGCAATTTAATGTCCCATAAGAATTCTGTAAACGTTTTCGGTACTTTTTCATACGACAAGTCGAAGTCCTGTAAACATTTTCATTTCGTATATACAACACTTATTCAACCAAAATGGGCAAGATTTATACAACAATTTAGTTGTATTATTCAGTCTGGTAGTGCGCTTTGGGACAGTTACAGGATTGATGTATAAACGTTTAGCGAACTATTATACGACATTTAATAGAACTCTTAAATCTATTTTCCATGTTCGCATACTTGTCCTATAAATGAACATACGTTCCACTATATGACAAATGTACAACGTTTAAACAACCATTCATTCCTAATCATTTTTCGGTCAGGTATAAGACTATTCTGCGATTTTGGTGACATTAATAATACCAAACGGTTGTATAAATGAGCTTTTAGTGGACAAACTAACCATAATTTCTAGATGGATATATGTTTTCATTTTTCATGTGATGAGTGAGGAACCTTTGTTAAAGCAGATATATATTGACCTTTGTAAATGTAATATCTGGAAATTCAGAACATATATCACATGGCAAATTAGTTTTACTGTGAAATTGATGGCATATGTGATACTAAATTTTCATGGGCTTCACGAAAATACAATATTAAGAAAAAAATTAATTTATTAAAAAAAAAGTATTTCTGTTAATTTTTGTTCTCTTGGTCCCCTCAATGTGCCAAATACTCAATACTTCATCGATGATTTTATGAAAAAGGTTCAAAATCCATATTTCAGACAGAATAATAATTTTCCATACATTTAATTTTTTTGTTCCAATATGGCCGTTGATGATACGTCTCTTTGGTGTTTTTAAAATGGCGCCTCTTCAATATGATCTTCTGATGACAGATGGAACTTTTATATAACTTATTCGTTGAGTTAGGTACTTCTATCGAATACTTATACAACCTTTGAGATTTATTGCCGCCAAGAAAAACAGGCCCGTATTCAAAGAGATTAAATAAATTGTGGATTAGTCATCGAGATAGTGGGAAGTGAAAATAAAGGAAAGTTTCGCACGAGGCAAATGTTAATATAATTCAAGACATTTCACATATAGGTGATACCCAGATCGATTGAAAGGACATGTATTTTTTTTATTAAGATTATGTCCAAATTGGGTCGAAAACATTAGGCCATAAGTAAGATAAGAACACTGACATAATTTTGAATATACGCATATAATGCGATGTAAGTGTCAAAAATTTTCACAATATAGACATCGCCCATGACATCAGCTCAATTTTGTGCTCAAAATATTGACTAGTCTATCTGCTTCATATTCTATTAATGCCCGTAGGTATACCTCATGCACCTTGATGTTTACCTACGTATTAAACTCGATCAAGACTATTCTTCTTCAAAGTTCAATACATTACCTACGCGGTGCATATATGCGGCGCATATCAGACTTAATAACACTCAACACACTTTATGCTCATCAGTGATTGTTGAGAAATTATATCCATGAAAAAAAGAGTTCTCTATAACTAAGCCTGTTTGTTGAGACCGTTAGCTTTTATGTGAGATATTATTTTATTATCAAAATAAAATAAGTGTAATTTTTTTAATGAAGTCGAACTTTCCAGTTTTTTATGCAATATATCTATTCAGTTTACGTTTACAAATTATATATATATATATATATATATATATATATATATCTTTATATATTTTTTCCTCAAATTAAATTCGTTTTGCTAAATCATGAGTCGAAATCTATCTTCCAGAGAAATCCAAACTGAAAATAGAATATCCCCATAATTTACATGTATGTATTGTAAAAAAAGGACGTGATATACGCATAAACCTATTTCATCCCTACTTTCAAAATAAACATAAGAGTAAGACATCATTCACGATCACATCAAGATGTCTTCATAACATTTGACATAATATCTTTATTCCTTTCCTAAGCTATCTTAATTTGAAAAATCAAAATTATATCAATGAAAAAATAACTCAGTTAGCCGGTTCGTACGTTTTATCGCTCTAAAACGGAGATTCGCTATGGAAACTTTTTCACTTAAACTTAAAATAAAACGAGAGAAATAGTCATCTTAAGATTAAATGAAAATACATAAATATGATTATATTTATATATTATTGTAATACACTGGAATCAAATATTCCACCAAAAATCCTCTGAATACATCACTGGACAACTATTCTGCTTGATGTTTGAATGATATTCTCATTCCCCTTTATTCCACCTTAAAAGAACCAATTTATTTGATTATGCAACGTGCCCAACACCATATTGAGCATCAAATCTCTTATACGACGCTGATACGACCAATTAGTCATTATTGTGTTGCGAAGAAAACTCTTATAGGGCAACCCCTAAGCAAATCACATTACCTCTCACTTTTCAAGAGTTCTTAATATATTCATTTACGCGCGGTTACGCCGAGTTGTCCACCTGTTTCTTTATTATTGTATCTACTTAGAAAAATATAATTTTAAGCGCAATAATGTTCAAAATAGTGGAAACAGTTGAAAAGGGCAGAAGAGAACTGACAATTGTTCCTTCTGCATGGGAAAGTGGAGGAAAATTGTCGTGGCCGAAGCTAAAAGCAGAAAGGCTTGTGAAAATAGCAGATTCGGTACCGAGTTCCAATTGGTTCTCGATGCCCTGCAAATTGAAAAGGAACCACCTTTTAACTTATGAAATTGCCGAAGAAGAATTGGATAGGATGTCAGATCAGGAGGAAACTGAGCAGGAAGAATCATTACTTGAAAAGTCGCAAATAAAAAAAAGAGCAAGAGTTCCGGTCACAACTGATAGAAATCAGAACAGCGATTACAATCAGTTAGCGAAAGTTTGCCTGGTGAGTATTTGAGTATTTGTAATTTTTATCTTCAACTGGGGTGTTTGGTAAACATGCGAAAAATTTTTTCTTCAAAGACTCGATAAGGGGTTAGGTATAATAAGTCATATTAGTTTAGATATCTCCTTGAAAATTTTCAAAGTCTAATAATTGATATGATTGCAATTGAAACTAAGCAATAATGATGAGAAAAAAAGCTTGTATTCAAGCTGGAGGAACTCATTTCGAAACTTTATTGTAGTTCGAGTAACTCACAAAATGAATTTTGGTAATAAAATGTATCAACTCTCCCAGTTTTTTCTCCCTGTATGTTTTATGTTGAGCAATTTTTCAAAAATTCAGGAGAATACAAAATATTCTTTGAACAGACATTCTGAATTCTCTTCGCATGTTTACCAAAGCTCTTTATTATGAGGTTCATTTGAAATGTGTCCAAATATCACTGACAGATTTTGTTAAGAGTACCCACTAAATTGCCTGATATATAATAAAGTGTTGAGTTTTTATTCTGAAAGTTGTCAAGTTTTATCTTTTTTTCCTATTTATCATCGTTAATCCCTTCTAAATTCCTAAATATATGTATAGGGATTCCAAATTTGAATATCATCCAAATTAATATTTGTTTGTTTTCTAGGAGGCAAGCAAAATTGTGAATCCGACTTCAGTAACAGCATCTGACGAGGGTCAAATATTTAGTTTTGACTTTCTCAACTCTACTAATGAATCACCATCATCACAATTACTTGATATGGCCACCCCGATACAGTTAGATGAGAGTAAATTAGATGCTATATTATCCAACCAAGCTGCTATTTTAGAACAAATTCGAACAAACGAAACATATAGTCTAACAATTGTTGAAAAATTAGCATCTCTAGAAGCAGCCCTGGACCACATTTGGGAAAAACAGAAAAATTGTGTGTGTAAAGCCAAAGTTGACAGCATATCAGTTCCTGGCAGCGAATTTATCAAACAAATAGATAGTTTAGAAGATCTCAAAAGACTTGAAGAAACTCTGAAAGATAGTATTGAAATGAAAAATCATATAGAGAAATTGAGCAATGTGTGCGGTAGAAGGGGCAATGGAAATGGCATCGATACCTGCTACATATTAATAGATCAATTGTTTTCAAGAAGATTCATGACACTCTGTTCATGGGCAGGAGGCTCCAGGGATAAAGACACAGAAAAAATTCCTTTCAAAACTTTCAAAAATGTCATAAATATGTTCTTTAAAACTGTGCAATTATCCGATAATGAGTTCTCCTTAAAAGAATGTGAAGAATTCCTAAAAAATGTGATACGGCATTCAACCCGTAGAAACACAACTGTACAAGTACGATGCTCCAGGCAAAAACGGCGCCAAAAATCAATCCAAAATATTCATCAGGTTTGTTTTGAATACTTGTGCTCGCTGATAACAATAATTGATGAGATTTTTTTTTCCATAGGCTGCATCTGGACTTGATGAGATCGATGAATGTAACGGGACACAAGAAAGTATAGGCAAAGAAGTGATATAAAATATAAACAATTTATTTATGAAATAGGTTAGTTGACTGGATCAAATAAGGTAAAATTATTTGGGATAGCATTCTATTTCAATGACCCTTTATCAAGAAATAGCATTTTATTAATTTTTCAATAACTTCCATGGTATATCATCCAATGAAGGATGTCACGATTCAATTACATTCTGAAAGTTTCTCAAATGCTTAATTTAATCACAATCTCTTCTAAAACCTATATCGCACCCTCACTACAAAAGTGACACAACTCAAAATTGACTTTTTTCGGTTTATGCTTTAAATTAGATCAGAAAACGAGCCTAGATTAAATCATGGAAAATTTTTACCCACATCAGTGGGTCCTCCATCTATCATACAGATACCTACATATCAAAATTGGTGTCTATTTCATGTTTTCAATTAATTAGAAAATATTTAGCATTTGAATATTTTCGACTTTTGATTTTGAGTTGTGTCACTTTTGTAGCGAGGGTGCGATATATCTATTCAAGATCTATATTCAGATAGTCAAATTTGGTAGGATGAGTTTTTTATTGTACCTAATCAATTTATATCATTAATTTTCGTATCTCCTGAAGAAGGCATAAATAAAACCTGAAAGCTTGAGAAAGTAAAGGAAAAAAGAGTACATTCATTGAAATAGACTGCTATCCCAGATAATTTTTCCTCTGGATAATTTATTGTTATATTATAGAGAACAACCAAAGATTTTATTTACAGAAGCCAAAGATTATTTTTTTTATAAAGTATGTGTTAAAGGAATGAAAATAGTTTAATTTTTGTGATTCACCATAACCATTTTGCATTTAATGCTACTTATTTGATATAATTTTGGTGTATTATATTGTAAATTTTTCACTTTGAAAATATTCAAGATTGAAGAGTTTATTGGAGTGTTAAACAAATCTTCTAGATATTCAACGGGAGCTCCTTTAACATACAGTGAGTCATGTTCTGGAAGAGCAAATTCCATAGCAACAATCTTATTATCTTTAGTTAAAAACCATTTATTTGGAAAATCTGAAGATAGGCAGAACCCATTTAATTCTAGTTTGGAAAAAGTTTCAGATTTATTCTTCCTTTTCAAAATAGGAAATGATTTTGTAACATTTATGGAGTCAACTTCGCACTCCACTATTTCACTCATTCTTTTTGCAACTTGAGCTAATGGCAAATTTCCATTTCTCAACTGATTTTTTATTAAATACAGTCTATTTTCAAATGGATAAGTATTAAAAGTTGACAACGGTCCAAACTTTCTCACTTCGTCTACTAGGTGGGTCAAATTGTGAACGTTGCTGGTAATAAAGTCCTCTCCATAAATATCACCATAATATTCCACGTAATCAAGGAGTAAAACTTCAGCTAAATTCAGCAAATTGTTGTAAAAATTTGAAGAACATATGGTAACAGCACAAAATATTTTTAGAAAGTGTTGATACACATCTTGAGGTAACATATCCTTAAGTATCACTATTCCCAAATAATGTAAGAAAGTATGATATTCTGAACCCTTCCAATGACACAGTTCATCTAATCCACGTACAGCTCTATGAATTTCAGAGGGCATTTTACATTGCACCAAAAATTTTGAAATGAGTTCAATATCTCTCGCACACCATTTTGTCCTGTAGTTTCCAAAAGTTCCGTCTCTCCATCCCATTAAACATTTTTTCATAATGCCTAAATCAATAAGGTTCAAAGAATCTCCAACAGGGAAATCTTCCACCATATCAATTTCTAAAAAAACCAATGGAGTGTCTGCCTTATGATGCGATCCATACTTTTTGTTTCGGAAACCTTCATTTGTTCTTTTTTTCACAACCTGATCTTTTGAAAAAGACCGTATGTGAAACATAGGAATATTCTCCCACTGTCGTGCATTTCAAACAGCCATGTTTTCCATTGAAATTGGTTACACCTGAAGAAAAAATTTAATATTATAAATGCATATATTGCACACATGAAAACAGAATAATACCTTTTATGAATGCTCTGGCTGGCGAGTCGCACACGAAACACCGTAGTTTAACGGCAATTTTTGTCTCATTGACAATGAGACCCTCTGAAAAAATAGTTTTGCATTCTTCCACGAAAGGAAATAAGAAAGCGAACAAATCGCTTGGTTTTCCCGGGCCACAATAAATGCCAATGATCATAGGTTTGATAGACGGTAATTCATGAATATTGAAAAGTATTGGCCAAAACTCGACTTTGCTGCTTTTATATATTGGTAAGCCGTCCATATTGATATTCAATGAAAGTGTATTGGGTACATTGACCATCCCGTTACAAATTTGCCTCAGGGAAAATTCGAGGCCATTATGCCAATAATTTCCAGTCCCTACTCTTGTTAATGGAATTGTTTTTTTTGTCTTCAAAAAAGTTCTTGGATCTCGAGGAACAATTCCTGGCAACCTCTTATTGATAATATAGAATAGAGATCTCAGTGCGGAATGACTGACTCCAAAAGAAACTGCCCATGACCTTAGTTCTTTTCGGAATTCGGCATCTTCTTCGACTTTAGAAAGATTGTCAATTTCCTCTTTGTTATCTAGCTCTGTAAGCCATTTTATCCTTGATTCCTCTTCACTAGCATTGATCTCACCACATACTTCAGGAGCCTCATTCCTGCATACCTCACTTTCTGTATTGGATATATTAAGTTCTGCTGTATCAGAAATAAAGCAGGTTTTTTCTTCTACCGAACGTAATATTTTTTCATAACATGCAGTATATCTTTTCGATTCGGAAAAGTTATTCAGAAATTCATGTTGATTCGCTCTAGCATATTTTATTTATTAAAAAAAATGGAATTTCATTGACAACTTAGAAATATCTGTTTGGCTGAGAATTTTGCCCATAATTCAATCCGATTATCCATTCAAAATTAATTGATTTTTTCCTCTATATCCAAGTACCAAATGAATTATTCCAGTAGGGAGAAGGAAAATTTTCATAATAGGCATCGAAGAAAAATTGATGAAGACCAGAATCTCTCGAATGCCCAAACATTTCGTTTCAGTGCAAGTGATAAGGAACATCTTGCTAAGTGAGCGAGGTTGAAGTCGATGCAGAAATAACATTAAGGGGCGGAGCCAGAGTTCGGAAGTACTACTCATTGTTATAGGAGAAGCTATGTCAGTATACTTTCACAGTGTACAGTTCTGGCATTCTTGTCAGTTATTTCGAGTATTACGGACGATTTTCAAGTTGAAAGTTATTGCGAGTGAGTTTATAGCTACAAAATTCCAACTATGGTTGTGAGTATTTTTTTTCATCATGTATTTTATGGTTCTTGACTTCATTTCAATCTATCCGAGTCACATCGACTTATTTATTCAGAATTATTTATTTCTTAGTATTCCAGTATTCTGTTAATTCATCTGAAGATTTTATTTCATCTGGACAAGGTTTTTCTGCCGACAGAATGAAAAAATTCAAATTCTCAATATTGAATTATTGTTTCATTTTTTATCTTATTATATTCTTGTTTCAGACTCAACAGTATTAGGATAATTCAGTGTTGGAAGAGTACGACGCTTTCAAATTAGAATCTAGTCGTGTTGAGAATTCCGGAGACGTTTCGGCGCCTTGGATTTTGAAGAAGAAGAAAAAAAATAAAAGTGAGTATCGAATTTCTCAATGATTTAATTGAAAAATGTCACGAGTAAAGAATTCACATTTTCGTAATCGTTATCAACATAAAGCTAACATTTTGTTTATTTTTCAGAAAAACGATGTGAGAATACAAACGCTGTCCAGTGCAATGTATCTTCAATTCGTGAGTGTAACGGAAATAATGGAAAAGTTTCCTATTCTGACAACCAGACACGGTGCGAACCGAAGGAAATGAAGATTTTCAATGGTCAAAAGTTCATTTCTGTGAACAATACTGTGAAGACTACTTTTCCTGCATTGATCCAGAATAAAGATAAAGGAACGAAGGATGTTGAAACAAAGAAAAACAACACTTTTTCTAAAAATACAGTATGTCCTTTGAAAACCGAAAATCATTCCGTGAGAGATAATGGAATAGATTCTGCCGATACAAAGCCTGTGAATGTATGGAACAAAAAACCGGGAGCCAGTCTCTTCAAAGGTGAAGCTTCAACCACAAACGGACATCAAGAATCAACAATCGTCAGAGATATGAATGGAATTCATAGAAAGCCGAAAATATCCTTTGATCCGGCTATCTATAGATTAAGAGGTAAGAAATTCAAAACTTATCAACTTTAAATCATATCTGATTTTTATTCCCTCAAGGTATATAACTTTTTCAGTTCACCTATAAATGTTTTCATAATTGAGTATTAACATGATTAGATATTCTGACTCTTGAATTTTTGTTCCAGAATTTTTGGTCAACTTCAAGTTCAACCAAAAGACTGTGAATCTCCAACCGAGAGGTTTGATAAACAAAGGTAACATCTGTTACATTAACCCAGATATGCCTGAATTTTTTTTTTTCGAAATCGGATAATTTTTTTAAGGAAACATGTTTTAAATGCATCAGTCTGATGAATTAGTTCTGCAACTTTCTTCAAAAATAGCAAAATATAGATTAGATAGGGTGTCCTTTTAAAAGGACAATAGGAAAATGCGATATAAATATGAACACATATTGCAAAATTTTTATTGGAACCAAAATAAAATATATTTCGAAAAAATAACATAAAACATTCTATAATGAATGTGTTTATGATTGTTGCTTGTGATATCTTATAAAACATTGAATATGGAGTGCCACACCACATTTGACACATTTTGTTTTGACTTTTTTATGACACACACGGCATCGTGTCTGCTTCTCTTGGGAACTCACGAGGTGATCAATCCTATCAAATCGTGAATCGACGTTCTCAAGACTGGATGGCCTGCCACGTTTTCTGGATTCAGAGTTAGATTCCAGTACAATCCTTCTGCGAAAGGCCAGTTGTTCCAATTCACCATTCGACAACCCATGTAGTTGCCATGCATTTTGTGCCATGATGTCCAAACAATAGCAAATAATGGTGAAATACCACTTTTTGCCGCGGATGTTGATTCTATATGAACTAATGTATCGACTCAAATTCCGCTTCTGTCACAAGTTGACTACCTGGAAGGTTGTCAATTGAAACTTCATTTTCTTCGCCAGAATCTTCATCGGTGAGGTCATTATTGCAGTTCAGAGGAGAAAGTATGGTAATTTGAGAATCCTGCAAAATTTTTTTATCGGCATCATCTTCCACAGAAGACAAAACCGCATGAAGTGTTACGCCCCTGGAAATCCGAGAAGTCGAAATTCAATACTCATATTCCTATCGTCCTTTTAAAAGGACAGCCATGTTCAAACATGAATTTTGAAATTCTTATAGGTAATAATGTTTTCAAGTTGATTCGATCGTAACTCTCAGGGCTTTGTTAATGCAGTTTAACCTCTATCTGATAAATATTATTGTCCAATATGAAATAAAAATCACTTTGCTAATTTCAAGCATTGCGCATACTGCATACCATTAGTAGACATTCCTGAAACAATCTCTCACAAGTAAACAACACAATTTAATTGGCTACAACGGCTTCATAACTTTAAAGAATACTCTAGGCAGAGTTCCTACAGTGAAGACACCTATGGAGGAGTGTTCAAAATTCCATAGCCACACGATTTACAGGGAACTATAGACTGTCCTTTTTAAAGGACAATAGGCATATCTGGGTTAATGCGATTCTTCAAGCTCTTCTTGCCTGCGCACCTTTATGGAACCTACTGAGAGATCTCTCCGACAAGTTTAGTTCAATAAATGATCAATCAATTCCCATGATTAAAAATATGTAAGTATAATCCAATTTCATATTTTTATTGCTTCTGCCTCAGTCCTTCAAAATAGATTCTTGTGCATTATCAACTAATTTTTTCAGGTGTAAATTCATCAACGAGTTCAGCAGGTTACCTGACACCACCGTATCTTTTTTCCAATAAAAGGAACAAGGAGCGGGTCAGTTTTGATGTAAGCTATGGAAACCCTATCCAAGCCGTCTCCATCTGTACTATGCTTAAGGAAAAGAAGAGCGGCTCATTCTTATTCGAAAGTCGTCAAGAGGATGCAGAGGAGTTTTTGGGACTTCTTAATGGGCTCAATGATGAAATGATAAATGTAAGTGTCGCCCAGTTATTTACTTCAAAATTCCTTGTCAAATTATTCTCACAGGAAGAAAGTCCTCTGTGAATAATCCTTCCGCTAAAGGAATTTTCTCTTTGTCTCATTATCGTATTATATTAGTACGTCAAACTAATGCGATACTTCATATTTTCTGGAAAGGAATTTCTCTTTGTCTCATTATCGTATTATATTAGTACGTCAAACTAATGCGATACTTCATATTTTCAGGTGATGGGAGCTGAAAACATAGACAACACAAAAAAGAAGGTCCAATTCGATCACACCCCCATTAGTGATATATTCGGAGGGCTTCTTTGCTCCAAAATCCACAAAACTGGTGACGAGTCGACTAAAACCATACAGCCATTTTTGACACTGCAATTGAATATCGAGAAGGCCAAAACCATCAGTGAAGCTTTGGAACAACTATCAGTGAAAAATCGAGTGGAAGGCCTAATATCATCAAAGACGAAGAAGACAGTTGAAGCTTAGCAACAAGTGATGATCGAACAATTACCCGTGGTTTTAGTGCTCCATTTGAAATTTTTCAATTATCAGTCACGGGGTTGTGAAAAAATCATGAAAAGGATTGATTTTCCGGTAGACCTTCACATAGACTAGAAAATTTTGTCAGGAAAAATAACTTCTGCATCAGACAAACATTATAAACTCTGCTCCGTATTGTATCATGACGGTAAAGAGGCAAGTGAGGGACATTATGTATCAGATGTTTTTCACAACGGATATAATACTTGGTTGAGGTTCGATGATGCTAGAGTAAAATCGGTCTCACAGGATGATGTGTTGAAACCACAAGGTTACAAAGTTCCTTATCTTCTGTTTTATCAACGCGCTGACTAGATATAACTTGTGTTTGTGCTGAATATTAAATAAAATAATTAGAACATATTTTTATTTTCAAGATTGAATGATAAAACTGTAAATCAATTGATTTTTTGTACATAGATAATTCTTGATTCTTTGTTTTATATGTAATGTATTGCGATTTTGAATGTTTTTTCAATATTTAACCTCTTTGTATATATGTATATATAAAATAATTCATTTAATAAAAAAACTTCATGTAACTACTGAATATTTCTGATTCTAAATAAATGAATAATAAATGAAACCATTTATTCAATTCACAAGTTAGTTTTTTTGCCTTCTATTCCCCCAGTACCTATTTCTGAAAAAACCAATTCATGAACTAAACTTTTTATCTCTAAAAGTTCTTTGTAAAATTCAAGTATTCACGTGAAAAATATTAAATGCATTTTCAAGAAGATGAGCTAACACGAGGGTATTTTACCTAAATATCTAATAGCCTCAGAGTTTTACTATTTCAACGCTTTCTCCGAAAAAGGTTTTCAATACAAAAAGTCATGAATCCCCAGGTATAGATCACAATTTGGTGAAACCATTCAAAAAGCCATTAAGCAAGGTAGGGTCATTAAGTGTTTATCCTTTAAACGTTGACAAATTTGGTACTTGAAATATTCCGTCCATTGTTTATCTTTCTTTTCTGAAAAATATCAGTTGAGGGGGAAAAAATTTGAAATTACTAGAAGTATCTTTGTACAAGTGAACACGAAAATAAATCATTTAAATGAAAATTGGCCGCCTATTCTTCTTACAAGAAACATATTTTCAAATAATGATTTGCACAAGAAGTGAGGAATGGTATATTCCTTTTTGAAGGTCATCATATGGGATAGTGGTTCGGGATAGTTGTTGGGGCAATTTGTTTGTTGTCCTCAACACTTTAGAAAGACTTGCAGTCTGGCAATGCTACAATTCTCTGACCGTAACACTTTAAAAGTTCAATGGATATCAACCATAGGCACTGGTTGGAAAAAGTACTGGTAACACTTGTTTATTGCTCAACGAATACAGTATTTCTGTTGAATGTTCACTTCAGATAGCCTCTCACTTGGACTACTCGGTTCACTTTTTTGTGGGAATAATTTCTAAACTTGAATTATTTATCAACACTACAAATTATAAGGAACGGGAAAGTAATACAACGAAACAACAAGTAAATGCACAACTTACTTCATTGGTGGGTTTATTCGGAGAGAGCTTCAGAAGGTTAGGTTACAAAAACATCAATATAGACCACCGAACCTCAACCGTTACTTTCTCAGATTCTTCTTCTTGTCGAAACCAACGACACTAAATCTAAAGGCATAGGGTATGCAACCCTAATTACTCGTTGGAGAATTCAAGTAAGTATGTAATTCTCCAACATACTCCCCCCCCCCAAATAAAGTATCTCTTTATTTGTACAAAACAATAACAAAAAACAAAAACCACAAAAATAAAATAAAATAAAAAACAAAACAAATAATTTCAGCAGTTGTCAAGTTTAGCTAGAGTCATTAGTTGGAAGTGGACAGATCTTTGTAATGTTTCTTGTGAATTCTCCTGCTTTTGTCTTGAGTCTTACAAGACGCACTATCCCATCTTGACCCGGAAGGGTACTTATAACTCGTGCCAGTGGCCACTTTAGTGGAGGGCAACCATCTTCCCTCGCAAGAACAAGGTCATTTTCGCGAATATTTGGCAACTGTTTAATCCATTTCGGTCGATTTTGTAAACGATTTAAATATTCAACAGACCATCGTTTCCAAAACGTTTGTTGAATTTGACTGACACGTTGCCATAATTTCAAACGGTTAGTAGGAATTTCAATGAAGTTTCGCTCTGGCAGGGCTGATAAGGATGTCCCAATTAAGAAATGCCCTGGTGTTAGTGGTTCGAAATCGTTTGGATCATTGGATATTGCGCATAAGGGTCGTGAATTGAGTATTGATTCAATTTGGTGGAGAATAGTCAAAAATATCTCATATGATAGGTTTGCGTCTCCTGCAAGTCTCTTCAAATGAAACTTGGTACTTTTAACTGCAGATTCCCACAGACCACCCCAATGAGGGCTTCTTGGTGGTATGAATTTAAACTCTATTTCACTTTGTCCAAGATAATCCCGAATGCAACTCAAGTTTTTCTGGTTTCGCAAAAAGATATACAGCTCTCTCAATTGGTTTCTTGCACCTAAAAAGTTAGAAGCGTTATCGCTAAAGATCTGGGATGGACAACCGCGTCTAGCTATAAATCTTTTCAGAGCCAAAATAAAACCCTCAGTTGTCAGATCCGAAACTAATTCGATATGCAGTGCTTTCGTTACCATGCACACAAATATAGCCACATATGTCTTCAGTATGGGCGCTTTTTTCAACGTAGAGGCCTTTATGAAAAACGGACCGCAATAGTCTACTCCGGCCTTTTCGAATGGTCGTGTGATTTTTACTCTACATTCGGGTAGGTCACCCATGATTTGTTCCATGGGTTTTGTTCGAAACCTGAAACATTTAACACAATTTCTGATTATCCGTTTCGTTGTTCTTAAACCATCAAATGGCCAATATTTCAACCGAAAATTCGATAATACTGTTTGGGCGCCTCATGACCTCTCTCTTGTTCCAGCATCATAGTAACAACGTGATTGTGCGAAGGAAGCAAAATTGGGTGCTCTTGATCAAATGATATGGATGCATTTTTTAGTCTACCACCGACTCTTATTATATCATTTTCATCGATAAATGGTTGAAGACTTAAAAACTTTCTTTCACGAAGTGGAATATTTTTGCGTAAATAACATATTTCATTAGAGAAATGAACCTTCTGTAAAATTTTAATTATTCTCAAATTGGCTTGCTGAAGCTCATCCACAGAGAGTGAATCTAAACATCTTTGTTCAGGTTTGGAAACATTTTTAATGAAACGCAGTACATAAGCCATGACCCGTTGCAAACGTCGGAAAGTAGAATATTTATTAAATAAATTTGTAAAGAAATCATCCTTTAATATAGATGTGTTAACCAGAATAACTTGTCTTTCTTCTGGTATTTTTGCCAGAATTTCATGCTCATTAAATTGATTCAAGTCCACATCGATTTTATTCAAGAATTCAGGACCATACCACCATAAATTGCAACTCTGAATTTTATGAGGAAACACTCCACGAGATGGGAGGTCGGCTGGGTTTTGTTCGGACTTCACATGACGCCATTTATATTCACTTGTTAGTCCTTGAATTTTTGCAACTCTATTTGCAACAAACGTGCTCCATCTAGACGCATGGGACTGGATCCAATTCAAAGCTATTGTAGAATCCGTCCACAAATTTATTGTTTTTGGTATAAATCTGTTTTCATAGATGGAAAGTAGTTTGGCCGCTAATCTAGCTAAAAGAACCATAGCGCATAATTCTAATCTCGGAATCGAGACAGTTTTCAACGGAGCGACTCTAGATTTGGAAGAAATCAACCGTACTGACACCGAACGATCTGTATAAATGACACGGAGATACACACAAGCTGCATAAGCCCTTTGACTGGCGTCCGCAAACCCATGAAATTCAACAAATTGAAGTTGTTTTCCTGTGAACAGGAAACGAGGAATTTTTAATGTAGTGAGTGCCTGGAGATTATCATTGAACTCAGACCACTCCTTAATTATGTCAGGGTCAGTTAGTTTTGCATCCCAAGCTATTTTCAAAAGCCACAACTTCTGCATGATCATTTTTCCAATTACTGTTACTGCTGTGAGTAATCCCATTGGATCATAACATTGAGATATTAAGGACAGGATTATTCGTTTAGTCAATAATTTTCCTGGGGACCGCATTGGAAATGAGATACCCAAATCATCACATTGAGGATCCCATTTTAACCCTAAAACTTTGTTTTGTCCATAGTTGAAATCGAAGTTGTATTCAAGCTTTTCCTTGGATTGTACATCAACAATATTTGTACACCACTTGTGCAGTTTGAAAGAATAGGATGTCAAAAGAGTCTGAAGTTGCTTTTGTAACTGTCTTATTTCATGCTCATGGTCGGCCCCAGCAATTATGTCATCAATATAACATTGCCTTTGCAAAGCGTCACAGGCCATTGGATAATTTGCATGATTGTTAACTGCAATTTCCTTCAGAACTCTAGTCGCCAAAAAGGGTGCACTGGTTGTGCCATATGTTACAGTCTGCAGTTCTATGCATTGTAACGGATCATCAGGTGAATCTCTCCACAAAACATTCTGCAAAAATCTCTGATTTGGATCAATGTAAATTTGTCTGTACATTTTCTCAATGTCTGAAGTAAGTACATACTTGAATGATCTGAAGCGACACAGAATATCAAACAAATCTGGTTGTACTTGGAAACCCTTCAACAAAACATCATTGAGAGAGTAACCTGAAGAAGATTTACTTGCGCCATCAAAAACCATGCGAATTTTTGTTGTTGTTGCACATTCCCTGATAACGGCATGATGTGGAAGGAAATACCTGTCTCTACCTAAAGAATCCTTTAGTTCCAGCGGTATTATTTTTCCATGACCTAACTCTACATATTCCCTTATAAAGTCCTTATACATGTTATGAAAATTGTTGTTTTTTAGGAATTTTGTTTCCAGAAGTTGAAATCTCCTTTTTGCAATGCCAAAGGAATCTCCTAATTTTGAAGACTCATCCCAAGACTTTAAAGGTAATTTTACCTGAAAAGCACCATTTTGAAGAATTTGAGTCGTAGAGACAAATATTTCTTCAGCCATTGCATCATCCGGAGATAACACTTGTTCATTTGGCATATCTTAAACTTGCCAAAATCTCTCAACTAAATCGTGAAGAGATGAATCATTTTGAATTGACAAAGATACCAACTTATCGTTACTAACATTTAAATGGGATGCAGCTTTATTCTGGCTATTGCGATTGACTGGTACATTTCCTGCAATTATCCAACCGAGGAATGTATTTTGAAGGACAGGAAGGGTTTTTCCTAACTTAACCACTTCATTTTTCAAGAGATCATAGTACAAGTCTGCCCCGATTAACATGTCTATGTCAGCAGGAATATAATAGGACGGATCACTCAATGTTATTTCCGAGGGAATGTTCAAATGTTTCGTGTTTATTTTCAATTGCGGAGTTGACAGGTTATTCTGGGTAATACAGCGCAAGTTACTTTAAATTTATAATTCCTATGCACATTCGAATGGATTACAAGATTTATCATCTTACCCGTTGTTAACTTGTCCTGTGAAATACCACTAACACACAATGCCTGTTTAAATGGGAGATGCCCTAAACCGGTTTACTAAACTCTCTGTTACAAAAGAGCTCTGACTTGCAGAATCCAATAATGCTCTAGCTTGAACTGACTTACCGCTGTCATCAAAAATAGTGACCATGGAGGTTGCTAAAAGAACCTGTGACTTATTTATACTGGGTGTTGTGAACGCTACTGCCTGAGAATGTAACACTTGAGGATTAACAGCACTGGTAGATGGTTCAGTATTACATTTTTCTTCTACAAGCAATGACACTGCTGTTTCATGAAGTAGCGTATTATGCTTATGGGAGCAAACATTACACAGTTTTTCAGACTTACAATTGATTCTTGAGTGACCTGGATACAAACAATTAAAACATAAATTCTTTTCTTGAGCATACTTTCTTCTATCCTCTAAACTCAATTCCTTGAATTTGACACACTTGAAAATGGCATGTGACTGTTGCTTACAATAAACACAACTTGATTTTGAATTTGCATTCGTTTTGTTCGAATGTAAAGACACCTTGTGTTAGACCTAGTCTGTTTTTCTGGAGGTTCCAAATTCTCCAGGATTGATGCTCTCTTGTCCAGAAATTCAAGAAATTGAGCAAGATTCGGAAGGGCTGATATATCTCGCTCCGTTTCAAATGCCCTACGGGTGCCATAATCAATTTTCTTCTCCATTAAGTAAATAATAAGATATTCTAGTAATTGGTCTTTGGAAAAATCTAAGTTATTCAATAAATCCCAATTCTTTCTAAGATGAGTTACTAAATTTCTCAAACCTCTGGCACTACATTTACTTAGAGGTTCGATATCTAAGAGAGAAGATACATGGGACTTGATTACCGAAAGTTTACTCTCATATCTTCCTCTCAACAGTTTTATGGCAATGGCAAAATTTGCATGGGTCAACTGAAGGTTTTCGACCATGCTTAGGGGTTCACCCTTCAGGAACGATTTCAGATACATCAGCCTCTGTATGTCACTCAAAGACACATTATTCATTATCAAGGTCTCAAATAATTGAATGAATGAGGTCCATTCAGTAGGATTCCCATTGAATGTAGTCATTTTTATTTCTGGCAATTTAATTTGAGACATAACATTCATGGAGCCTGAGGGGCTATCTTTTTTGAATTTAAGCAGAAGTTTTTCAAACCTCACTTCCAGCTCATCTAACTCGTCCTCTATCTTCTCTCTTTCTTCAGTATCAAATGTTTCAAAGTCCTCCAGTTCTTCAATACTGTTTTGGCACATGGTGTAGTCCCCTGCAGCTGCTAAGAGGGCCTTTTGCTTCTTGACTAGCATTAGTTCATCGTCTTTATTTGCTTCCCCATTTAACCACGTCTTTACCCTGGTTACTGATCGTTTCGCGATCGTACGTTTAGATTTCAAAAGGTTGTACATTTCCATTGCTTCTAGCTCTATAGTAAATCAGGATCGAAGGACCAAAAAATGTTGGGGCAATTTGTTTGTTGTCCTCAACAGCTGGCTATGCGGCAGCTATTTATCTCAGATCTATGTCTTCAGATGATATAAATGAAGCTCATCTCCTATATGCAAAAAGTAGAGTAGCTCCATTGAAAGTTCTGTCTATTCCGAGATTGGAATTATGTGGTGCCCATCTTCTAGCTAATGCCATGGAATTTGTTAGAAAGACATACCAAGATTTGCCTGTGGATGGGATTTTTTTTTGGACTGATTCCAAGGTGGTTATTTCATGGCTTTCAGCATCACCGCACAGGTGGAGTACTTTTGTTGGAAATCGGGTAAGCCACGTACAAAGAAAATTTCCTTCGGTTCAGTGGCGTCATATTTCTTCCTCTCAGAATTCCGCAGATTGTGCATCAAGAGGTCTTATGCCCAGTGAATTGCTTCATCATAAGCAATGGTGGAGTGGTCCAGAATTTTTGAAGTTGCCAAACAATTGTTGGCCAACGGATCAAGGTCATCATGGAGTTGACGAAAACTTGGTAGTACAAGAAGAGAAGAAGCAAGTTTTCTTGACACAGTTGGAACATTTCTTGGACGATCTGCTGGATAAATACTCATCTTGGTCGAAGATACAACGCATAGTCGCATATATATTCAGATTTAAGTATCCTAAAAAGCATCCTCATTTTTCAGAAGATGAACTGAATAAATCTTCAAATGTTTTAGTAAGGCATGTTCAGAAGACTTCGTTTCCTGAACTTTTTCACAAATTAAAGATACATTCGCTTCTACCTAAACCATTTAAGAAAACTTTCACTTTTCTTGGATGATAACGACTCTATTCGAGTCGGCGGACGTTTATCCAATGCTAATCTTCCGTACAGTGCGAAACATCCACTTCTTCTCCCAAAATCACATCGTTTAACAGATCTCATTATTGAAAGTACCCACGTCAAATATTTGCATCCGGGTTCTAATACATTGCATTATTTACTTAGACAACAAGGTAGGTGCAAAAGAGATTTTTGTATGCTACGGGATGTTAATGTGAAAACTTTCGATACAGTCTGCTTATTTTTCCACTTGCATTAACACACGGGGTTGTGAAAAAATCATGAAAAGGATTGATTTTCCGGTAGACCTTCACATAAACTCGAAAATTTGTCAGGAAAAATAACTTCTGCATCAGACAAACATTATAAACTCTTGGTTGAGGCTTTCGCGGCCATCGTTCAATGTGACATGTTCTTTCGAGCATTTAGGCCGTCGTCGTAGATTAGTTCTCGACGTTTCGCCAGTTCGAGTGTCTGGCATCTTCAGGAGTTATATTTCAGGAGATGTTCTCACTGGACTGAACTGCCTGAGTGTGACGGGGACGCAGATTGTACTTCCTTATATAACCTCGGTCGGGGGCGAGACCGGTCAAGCGCAGCCACGCCCCCCGACCGAGGTTATATAAGGAAGTACAATCTGCGTCCCCGTCACACTCAGGCAGTTCAGTCCAGTGAGAACATCTCCTGAAATATAACTCCTGAAGATGCCAGACACTCGAACTGGCGAAACGTCGAGAACTAATCTACGACGACGGCCTAAATGCTCGAAAGAACATGTCACATTGAACGATGGCCGCGAAAGCCTCAACCAAGAGTTTATAATGTTTATCTGATGCAGAAGTTATTTTTCCTGACAAAATTTTCGAGTTTATGTGAAGGTCTACCGGAAAATCAATCCTTTCATGATTTTTTCACAACCCCGTGTGTTAATGCAAGTGGAAAAATAAGCAGACTGTAATCGAAAGTTTTCACATTAACATCCCGTAGCATACAAAATCTCTTTTGCACCTACCTGACGACAGTCGGTTCTCTTCGTAGGAAGAGCTTTCTGCAATAAGAGCAATCCATCTCTGAACTGGGTACGCCACTGGTATAACAAGAATCACAACTAGTGATACGTTATCGGGTATCTCGTCAGCAGGTGTTCTAGCTGATAAGTTTTCCTTGATTTTATCCGATATAAAAAATTAACTAATTATTGCCGAACCAGGCCAAATATTCAAATATTTTAAAGTCTTAATGTACACACTGGGAAGGCTAATGTCTCAAGTTTACCCCAATATAATTTTTCTTCGAGGTAACACAATTTTTCACTATGAAAAAGACAATCATTCACGGAGCAAAAATAAGTACGTGTTGATCTGAACGTTTAATTCAAGGATATCAACGCGCTGACTAGATATAACTTGTGTTTGTGCTGAATATTAAATAAAATAATTAGAACATATTTTTATTTTCAAGATTGAATGAAAAACTGTAAATCAATTGATTTTTTTGTACATAGATAATTCTTGATTCTTTGTTTAATAAGTAATGTATTGCGATTTTGAATGTTTTTTCAATATTTAACCTCTTTGTATATATATATTATATATAAATAATTCATTTTAATAAAAACATCATGTAACTACTGAATATTTCTGATTCTAAATAAATGAATAATAAATGAAACAAACCATTTATTCAATTCACAATTAGTTTTTTTGCCTTCTATTCCCCCTGTACCTATTTCTGAAAAAACCAATTCATGAACTAAACTTTTTATCTCTAAAGTTCTTTGTAAAATTCAAGTATTTCACGTGAAAAATATTAAATGCATTTTCAAGAAGATGAGCTAACACGAGGGTATTTTACCTAAATATCTAATAGCCTCAGAGTTTTACTATTTCAACGCTTTCTCCGAAAAAGGTTTACAATACAAAAAGTCACGAATCCCCAGGTATAGATGACAATTTGGTGAAACCATTCAAAAAGCCATTAAGCAAGGTAGGGTCATTAAGTGTTTATCCTTTAAACGTTGACAAATTTGGTACTTGAAATATTCCGTCCATTCTTTATCTTTCTTTTCTGAGAAATATCAGTTGAGGGGGAAAAAATTTGCAATTACTAGAAGTATCTTTGTACAAGTGAACACGAAAATAAATCAATTAAATAAAAATTGGCCGCCTATTCTTCTTACAAGAAACATATTTTCAAATAATAATTTGCACAGGAAGTGAGGAATGGTATAATATTCCTTTTTGAAGGTCATCATATGGGATAGCTGTTCGAGATAGTTTCCATTTATAAATTAGATGCAAAGGATGTGACGATTGGAAAAATCCTTACTAACGATACCTGCATAAAGTGGGGGTGAAAAAACACACATCACCACCAACTCAATTATATGGCAACAGTTCACAAACTGTAATTGGCCAAACTAATATATATCCGATTTTGAAAATTTTTTGATGCTTACTTCCATATATAACGTAGGTTCCTTCGAGATAAATCCACGTGACTAAAAAAAAAGATAACAAAAATAATATTCCATTAGTGGTTATTGAATGAGATTCGTGAAAATAAGAATTTTGTGAATGCCCGAGATGTTTTCTCAGGGTAAGTTGAAATGCAATAGTTGGAAAAGTAACAATTTATTTCTGAATCAAGTTCTTTGAAGTTATTTACAAGATCAAACGGAACCTCATTACTTTTCGAATGCGCTCCTTTTGAGCACCTTCGTTATCAAATTGGAAAATACCTGTTTTTGTCATCCAAAAGACTTCGTCTGATGTCATCAGTGTCAAATGATAAGAGTTATTCATGTGGAGTATGAATGGAACACCATTATACTTAATGGTGTTCAATTTTTGTTCAAGTTTTTCGTATGACGTAGAACTCAAAGATGCTTCAATTACTCCTGGAAAATAGACGTTCGAAGTTGATATATAGAAAACATTCCTTCACTGTATATTTTTGATTTTGACATCCTTGATGGAATTTTCGAAATTTAAACCACGGGAAACATAAGAAACAAGTTTCATATTGAAACACTTCCTTTTTTAGAACGATTGATGGATGTTATAATATCGATTTGGAAATGCTTCACGTTAAAATTCAATGATCAGGTGTGAGACATTCAACAACATGCAGTATATCTTTCGATTTCGGAAAAGTTATTCAGAAATTCATGTGATGATCGCTCTAGCCAATTTTATTTATTAAAAAAAATGGAATTTCATCGACAACTTAGAAATATCTGTTTGGCTGAGAATTTTGCCCATAATTCAATCCGATTATCCATTCAAAATTAATTGATTTTTTCCTCTGTATCCAAGTACCAAATGAATTATTCCAGTAGGGAGAAAGGAAAATTTTCATAATAGGCATCGAAAAAAAATGATGAAGACAAGAATCTCTCGAATGCCCAAACATTTCGTTTTCAGTGCAAGTGATAAGGAACATCTTGCTAAGTGAGCGAGGTTGAAGTCGATGAAGAAATAACATCAAGGGGCGGAGCCAGAGTTCAGAAGTACTACTCATTGTTATAGGAGAAGCTATGTCAGTATACTTTCACAGTGGTACAGTTCTGGCATTCTTGTCAGTTTATTTCGAGTATTACGGACGATTTTCAAGTTGAAAGTTATTTGCGAGTTAGTTTATAGCTACAAAATTCCAACTATGGTTGTGAGTATTTTTTTTTCATCATGTATATTATGGTTCTTGACTTCATTTCAATCTATCCGAGTCACATCGACTTATTTATTCAGAATTATTTATTTCTTAGTATTCCAGTATTCTGTTAATTCATCTGAAGATTTTATTTCATCTGGACAAGGTTTTTTCTGCCGACAGAATGAAAAAATTCAATTCTCAATATTGAATTATTGTTTCATTTTTTATCTTATTATAATCTTGTTTCAGACTCAACAGTATTAGGGATAATTCAGTGTTGGAAGAGTACGACGCTTTCAAATTAGAATCTATTCGTGTTGAGAATTCCGGAGACGTTTCGGCGCTTGGATTTTGAAGAAGAAGAAAAAAAATAAAAGTGAGTATCGAAATTTCTCAATGATTTAATTGAAAAATGTCACGAGTAAAGAATTCACATTTTCGTAATCGTTATCAACATAAAGCTAACATTTGTTTATTTTTCAGAAAAACGATGTGAGAATGCAAACGCTGTCCAGTGGCAATGTATCTTCAACTCGTGAGTGTAACGGAAAATAATGGAAAAGTTTCCTATTCTGACAACCAGACAAGGTGCGAACCGAAGGAAATGAAGGTTTTCAATGGTCAAAAGTTCATTTCTGTGAACAATACTGTGAAGACTACTTTTCCTGCATTGATCCAGAATAAAGATAAAGGAACGAAGGATGTGTGAAACAAAGAAAAACAACACTATTTCTAAAAATACAGTATGTCCTTTGAAAACCGAAAATCATTCCGT
>CM076607.1:73949545-74057799 GCA_038502775.1 Hippodamia convergens
TAATTTTATAAACTATTCGAGGGCGTAGATTAAGAATATGCAATTAGTTTTTTTATAAATTAATCATTTTAGAAATTAGAACGATTTGAATTTTCGAAAAAAGGACCTTCGCGGAAAACGTTACCAAATCTGAAAAATCCTTCGTAGTGAAATAAGTATATATACCCTTTTTATTCTCGAAGAAACGTTCTATATTATGGTGAAATTATCGTAACCATGGCATTTACACATTTTCTTATAGCTCCTCTCTAAAGTTGACCGATTTTTCCGAAAAATCGCGGAATTTTCTAAATATTTTATAAAATACTGAGGTTATGGAAATTCTAATTACATATTCTTAATCTACGTCATCGAATCAATAAACCCTGATACTTTCGTCAATATAGGATGAAAAAAATTTTTTTTTCGGACTTAGAAAAATTTCGAAAAATGTATGCCGAAATAAAAAATTTTTTAAGTACGAAAAAAAAAATTTTTTTTTAATCCTATATTGACGAAAGTACCAGGTTTATTGATTCGATGACGTAGATTAAGAATATGTAATTAGAATTTCCATAACCTCCAGTATTTTATAAAATATTCAGAAAATTCCGCGATTTTTCGGAAAAATCGGTCAACTTTGGAGAGGAGATATAAGAAAAGTATAAATGTCACATTGAAGATCTTTTCACCATATTATAGTACGTTTCTTCGAGAATAAAATGGTGTATTTACTTTTTCCCTACGAAGGAATTTTAGATTCGTCAACGTTTTCCGCAAAGGTCTATTTTTCGGAAAATTCAAATCGCTATAACTTCTACAAAAAAATTTTTTAATAAAAAAACTAATAGCATATTCTTAATCTACGCCCTCGAATTAATATATAGACATAATTTGGTTGATCAATTAAAAAAAAAATTTTTGCCGAAAATCGCAATATTTTCCATACAATATATGTATGGAAATTTCGTCAAAAATTCGATTTTCGAATTCATCGACCAAATTAATTTTATAAACTAAATTACGAGGGCGTAGATTAAGAATATGCAATTAGTTTTTTTATAAATTAATCATTTTAGAAATTAGAACGATTTGAATTTTCCGAAAAAAGGACCTTCGCGGAAAACGTTACCAAATCTGAAAATCCTTCGTAGTGAAAAAGTAAATATACCATTTCATTCTCGAAGAAACGTTCTATATTATGGTGAAATTATCGTAACCATGGCATTTACACTTTTCTTATAGCTCCTCTCTAAAGTTGACCGATTTTTCCGAAAAATCGCGGAATTTTCTAAATATTTTATAAATACTGAGGTTATGGAAATTCTAATTACATATTCTTAATCTACGTCATCGAATCAATAACCCTGATACTTTCGTCAATATAGGATGAAAAAAATTTTTTTTTTCGGACTTAGAATAATTTTCAATTTCGGCATACATTTTTCGAAATTTTTCTAAGTCCGAAAAAAAAATTTTTTTTCTTTTCTACGTTAACGACGAATAATTATATTATATATTAATTCGAGGTTGTAGATCACGAAAATGTAATTACAATTGGATATTTCCATTATTTTGGAAAATATTTAGAAAATTCCGCGATTTTTCGGAAAAATCGGTCAACTTTGGAGAGGAGATATAAGAAAAGTATAAATGTCACATTGAAGATCTTTTCACCATATTTATAGTACGTTTCTTCGAGAATGAAATGGTATATTTACTTTTCCCTACGAAGGATATTTCAGATTCGTCAAACGTTTTCCGCAAAGGTCTATTTTTCGGAAATCAAATCGCTATAACTTCTAAATTTTTTTAAAAAAACTAATAGCATATTCTTAATCTACGCCCTCGAATTAATATATAGACATAATTTGGTTGATCTATTAAAAAAAAAAATTTTGCCGAAAATCGCTATATTTTCCATACATGGAATTTCGTCAAAAATTCGATTTTCGAATTCATCGACACAAATTATTTTATAAACTAATCGAGGGCGTAGATTAAGAATATGCAATTAGTTTTTTTATAAATAATTATTTTAGAAATTAGAACGATTTGAATTTTCCGAAAAAAGGACCTTCGCGGAAAACGTTACCAAATCTAAAAAATATCCTTCGTAGTAAAAAGTAAATATACCATTTTATATATCGAAGAAACGTTCTATATTATGGTAAAAATATCGTAACCATGGCATCTACACTTTTCTTATAGCTCCTCTCTAAAGTTGACCGATTTTTCCGAAAAATCGCGGATATTTTCTAAATATTTTATAAAATACTGAGGTTATGGAAATTCTAATTACATATTCTTAATCTACGTCATCGAATCAATTAAACCCTGGTACTTTCGTCTATATAGGATGAAAAAAAATTTTTTTTTCGGACTTAGAATAATTTTCATATCTGGTGTACTAATGTAATAATCAATTCAAGATTTCATTTTCACGAACTTTTTTTTTATCTAACAGATGGCGCAACCATCTTTTCACATATTCCTTTCTTCAATTCTTGTAACTTCAACCTCTTAAATATAGATGGCGTTATGTATTACCGAAATGCTTCAATCATATTATCAGTTCATTTATGAAAATATTAAATTCAGGATTGCATCAAAATACTTTGTTTAAATTGAAGAAAGCTATTACACGACCATATTTATGTATAATGACATTATTATATGGAATAACTGTAAATATCGGATGTCATAACACAGTGCTATTGATGTTAATGCACCATTAAAATTCATAACGGAAAAGTGGAAATCCTAAACACAGTTGAACGCTGTTAGTAAATCGCTACGAAAAAATTTGTATCCATTAATAATAATATGATGAATGGAAATTATTCAAAAAATATATTATTTTCTTCTAATTTTCCCAATGCCATTGATTTCTTGGAAATTTCCTATAAGTGAAAATGAGTGAAAAATTTTCACTACGAGTATTACATATCATACTGTTCAATTGTATTATTATTATTCCGAAAGAAAATTTGAAAAATTTCCCTCACACACGTACAAATATATGTGCCCGAAAATCACGTCCCGATATCCCTATATATACTTTTAAGCACTTTTTTTGTTATCCACAAGAACAAAGTACTTGTTCCTTTCATTCTAATTGACTCCGAGTGCTTGATTAGATTATTCACGATGTATAATGAACACGTACCTAATTAATTTTTCAATATCAATTCAATTAGCCTAGATATTAGCTCATTAAAATCGTTAATTTAAGCAAATTAACGGTTTTTTGATTACCATCTCAATGATACGTTTAGCATTGAATTGATATTATACACTATTAATAACCTAATAATGGTTTAACGAAATTCATAAGAATTTATTGAAATCACCTAGTGGCTGAAAAAATATAGCTAATTAAAAGTCGAAATATTGCCTAATTTATTCATGTTTTTACATTGGCAGTCATATTAAACCTTACATGCAAAAAAATATAAAAAATATACCTTATTGTTACATGATATCTGATAATTTTTGACAGGAACTCTCCATATAATTGTTCATTTGTATATTACGTAAAATTGAATTTATCTGTTATAGTCGCGGTTTTCGGTGAATAAAATGGACGTTATAAATGAAAAAATGATTAATCATTAGTTACTCGTACATAGATTGTTTTTATCACTTGATCTTATGCTCAAAGTTTGTTAGTAGGTAATTAACATATAATTAGCATAAAGTTAATAAATTAATTGAATTAATATTGATTTTTTTTTGGCAAATAAATTGTTTCACTCATAAATAGGAATTATTTTTTGTAATTATGTTTAATCCTATCAATTAATTTAAGAGTATCACGTGCAGCATGTCATATGTTAATCATCATAGGGAGTATTCCATTCCCTCCCCTCCTATACCTCAAAGTATATTAGAGTAACACGTACAGCCATGGCAAAAGTTAATTACCATAAATAGGGAATTATATTTTGTAATTATGTTTAATCCAATCAATTAATTAGAGTATCACGTGCAGCCATGTCATATGTTAATCATCATAGGGAGTATTTCCATTCCTCACCTCCTATACCTCCAAGTAATATTAGAGTAACACGTTCAGCCATGGCACAAAAGTTAATTACCATAAATAGAAATTATATTTTGTAATTATGTTTAATCCAATCAATTAATTAAGAGTATCACGTGCAGCCATGTCATATGTTAATCATCATAGGGAGTATTCCATTCCTCCCCTCCTATACCTCCAAGTAATATTAGAGTAACACGTACAGCCATGGCAAAAGTTAATTACCATAAATAGGAATTATATTTTGTAATTATGTTTAATCCAATCAATTAATTAAGAGTATCACGTGCAGCCATGTCATATGTTAATCATCATTAGGGAGTATTCCTTTCCTCCCCTCCTATACCTCCAAGTAATATTAGAGTAACACGTACAGCCATGGCAAAAGTTAATTACCATAGGGAGTATTCCATTCCTCCCCTCCTATACCTCCAAGTAATATTAGAGTAACACGTAAGCATGGCAAAAGTTAATTACCATAGGGAGTATTCCATTCCTCCCTTTATTTACCTCCAAGTAATATTAGAGTAACACGTACAGCCATGGCAAATGTTAATTATCATGGGGAGTATTCCATTCCTCCCTTCCTATACCCCCAAGTAATATTAGAGTAACACGTACAGCCATGGCAAAAGTTAATTACCATAGGAGTTATTCCATTCCTCCCTTTATTTACCTCCAAGTAATATTAGAGTAACACGTACAGCCATGGCAAATGTTTAATTTAATGGGGAGTATTCCATTCCTCCCTTCCTATACCCCCAAGTAATATTAGAGTAACACGTACAGCCATGGCATAAGTTAATTAGTCATAGGGGACATTTCATTCCACTTTTCCTATACCTTTATAATTAAAATAGAGTATCACGTGCAGCTATCGCATTGGTGAATCTATTTGATTCTCTTTCTGTATATGAATAATGGAAAATATGTTTTTAAATGGATCTACCTTTTTCATTGATTGGCCCCAGCCGGGCTCCCTTAGCGAGGCCTAGGGGGCAATCTAGGCGGATCTGTTGGTTTCTGCGAATTCTACTTTTTTCATGAATTCCGGTTAAAAAATGAAAATACCAGTTCGGCTGAACTGTTATCATCGCGTATATGTTTTTTTCATAAAACTAGCATGAAGTATAAGAAAAAAACTCGAAATATTCATGGAAGTTTTAGATTGAATTCGTCCTAAAGAATTTGTGAACAACATCTGTAGTACCGTTAAACCGGTTGTTAGGGGCTGTTCAGTGTCATCCTCATCGGAATTTACAACATCTGGCTGGTTTCTCTACATTCTTCGGCAAGTAGCAGGGTAGTACGTGACAAACCATTCGTTTTTCAGTATTCCTCTAACCGTCTTCGAGTGCAAATCGTTATCAAGTGAAGAGACGAAAAATAATCTTTTGTAATTCTGTGATCCTTCTCTAGTGAGGTTATGTTTATTAATTAAATTCGCTGTATCTTGTGTTGTTGTTTTGATTAAAGGGAATTCAATTCAATTAGTGAATCCGTGTAAGTTTGATTAATATTATTATTTAAATTCTATTCAAAAATATTTATCATATAGATTAGTCATCAACATTGATCATGAAGAACCATTGCGAAATAATGAAGACGAACAACAAAGGAATCTACAATATGCTGCTTGCAATGAGGTGAGTTTATAAAATTAATTAAATAATGCTTATCCTTTATTCTTTTAAATTATATAATTATATTCAAAATATCAATTATAGCTCTATGAAAAATATCAACCGTAATTCTTATTCTCTATTATCTAGGAAAAACCGTGCCCTAGGTGCTACAGGTATTCGTTATGCCACAGTGGATTCCAGTCTCCGTTACCTGTATAATGTGGTAAGTGTAAACATCATTGTTCGAATATAAAGAAGCTGTTAGTTTTAATTATTCATAATTTCATTCTAAAAATATTTCCATTTTTCCTTAAACACATTCTCGCTCTTTTCTCCATTGTATTAATTGATGCCGAAATCATTTCAGGTTCCGGCGAATTTCCTCAGCAGCTGATTGAATTCGTTGAATCAATTCCTCCCGTGTGTTTACTGGATTTCGCTCATCATATACAAGGCTTTTAAGGTGACCCCAGAAATAATAGTCAAGAGGTGTCAGATCTGGTGAACGAGGAGGCCATGCAACCTGTCAAATCGACCAATCATCGGCGGGGTTATTTAGCGTCTAAATACTTCGTTACATTTCTCGCTGTGTGAGCAGGACAACGTCATGTTGGTACAAATTCCTTGGAAATGGCTCAGAGGAATATCTTCCATAAGATTCGGCAAAGTCTCTCGCAAGAATTGATAATACCTTATTTCCAGTCAATGTTTGAGGGATAATGTAAGGTCCCTATGATAAATCTATCCTAATTCCAGCCCCAAACATTAACCGAAAACCTTTTCTGGCTATTCCTTCGTATCGTAGCATGTGGATTCTCCCTTTGCCAATAAAAGTAGTATTTTTTACTATTAAAAAATCCGTCTCTATGAAACGTAAGCTTCATCTGTGATATAATTTTTACTCAAGAATGTTCTCTCAAGACCGTTCGTGTCTCCTAAGAATAAATCGACAAAATTCCTTCCTTTTATTGCAATTCCCGCTTCATAGAGTTTGTGTCTTTTGATAATGATACGGTCGATAATTGTTTCGTTTTAAATCCTCCATACAGTTGCTTTGCTTATGTCCACACATAGGTGATTTGATAAAGTCTTTTGTCGCTTTAACACCGGTTTCTATAATCATACGGAGAATGCGATATATCATGGAGTCAAGATATAGTTCCCTTCTTGCGGCAAAGGGTACCTTCCTCTCGTAATTTACGTACTGTTGCCAGGAACGTTTTGAAATTTGGTAGTGCTCTACCTGGAAATCTACGGGAGTAAATTTCTCTTGCTTTTCTTGCTGAGCAATTCCCCTTCATATAGACCTGAACCATATCATTTTTTTCTACAACTGAATATCTCATTTTCGTTCAACAATGAATTTCGCTTTGAAGAAAATGTTGTAATCGTAGATAAGATGTTGCTAGTAACGAATCTTAGCATTCTTAGATAATTTCCAATTGACATTCCATAGCCTTACTAGAATAATAACTCGAGAATCGATTTCAAACAGAGTTTTTTCTATAGCATCTGGAAAATTTCTGATAGTCAAATTTTACACTGTCAGTTCATAATTTTTTAGTCAAGTGAGAAGTCAAAATACTATATTCGGATGGCTCTAGTTACGAAACTGTCTGATATTTTTCCATTCTGATTTCGGATTCTTGTTCGGAATGAGATGAAGTAACCTCCTCGAAAAATTTCAAACAATTACGGGTGAAATATTTTTTTACTGTAGACATGTAATAAAAAAATTTGTCTTGATTTTTGAAAAATTTATTTTACAGAAAAATTCTTATAAAAATGAGTACTTTCGTAATATCAAATTCAAATTTGCCACCGAGAAAAAAATTTAAGAAAACATTTCAGGTTTTCCCCCATTTAGAATTTTTTAATCCAGCGTTCTTCAACTGTTCAGAATGAAGTACCCGAAGGTACCCGTTGTGACAAGAAATCATAATTTGAAATGTTATAGAAAACCGACAATACTGAATTGAAAATTGCTCAAACAAGATGATTTACACCCTGTATCTCGTTTATTCTTCGAAAACGAGGTATATGTCATAAGCCGAAAATGATTCTCCCGATGTCTCCTACACGTCATATGAGTTTGTCCATTTTATGATGAAACACCCTGTTATATATAAATATATATATAATATATATTTTATATATATATTATATATATATTAACCTGCGGTAAATAGGTCCTCCTCTAATAGCCCCGTTTCATGGTATAGGTCCTCCGGGTGCGATAGGTCCTCCGTATATGGAGGACCTAACGCATCGCGTGTTAAAATTCATCCTTACATCATAGGCAACTACCTGGCAAAATTTCAGAGGGAGGACTTAGGACCGGTTTTTGTCAAATTAGAATACTTTAGTTCCGAGAGATTTCACCGCGAAACAGGAGGGCGCTCTCACGCGTATATTATTATGTATTTTTTTTACCATTCTACAGAGGATCGGTCCTCCTCGATATACAGAATTTTACATTTCATCGTTCATAGGTCTTCCGTAAAAGCGGCAACACTGTTTCGGTGGATTTGGTTCTGAAGAGGCAGCTACATTCTGATAATATTCAATTTGTTCCTTCATCGAATTCGTTCTCGGAAATCTCGGCTCCCAATAGTCGTTGCGTGACATAATGTTATCGTACGGACGGAAATACTTTGCGTTTTGACAATGATCGAATTGATACTTTGATCAGTTTTTAACAATATTTTCGTATTTGCGGTACCTATGACTAAATTTTAATTATCACTCAAATCGATTAGTCTTATCTGATGACTTCTATGTAATTTTTAATTTTTTTTTTCGAAAACCGTAATATTGATATCGCATTTACGAGGATTTATTATTACCACTGGTTGGAATTCAGTAGAAAGCAAATAACGCGAGCATGTACAGGCAGGCAGGCGGCAGAATCACTTGTATTTGTTAATACACTTTTATCACATTTTTACTTACTACACTCTCCTCTTCCTGGCATCTTTTATGTTTTTCACAACATCCTAAAGTTAATCATAGGCTTTAAATAATTCAGGGCTCTCAAACATCATAGAGAAAAAGACATTGCACCCATACTTTTTTATTGAATCTATATGTATATACAGGCTTTGATTTGCATCCAAGTAATGTTCGTATTCTCAATATACTCACAAAAGAACTGACATTTTCTAGTTGAATAATTGGAACTCAATGCAAACTGCCAAAATATCACGACAATTTTTAATAATAATATACTATTACGCTTTCAATAATTCAGAGCTTTGAAACATCATAGAGAAAAAGGCATCGCATACATACTTTTTTATTGAATCTATGTATATATTTTGTTCGCAGAATAGATGTATTATTTCAGTCAAGTGAAACCACCAAAACTGAGAAGTATGTTGAAAATTCAGGCTCATAAGGAACAATATGTTTTTACTTTTGTGTTAATTGTTGAAAAAGATGAGTCAATCTGCTCTGAATGTTAATCTCCACAAAACTGAAAAAATTTCATTCTATCAACTGTCAAATCAACCAAAAAATGGAAAAGCGATGGGAGCGATTGACTTTCAGTTGTTTTCCACGGGGATTTATTTAAACGATTAATTTCAAGGAATATTTTGAAGAAAATACATGCAAATAATTCGATATTGTGATTCACATGCTCACGGCACTTTCAAAGTCGACTGAAATTGTTCGATTGAATCCTTATATTTTTCATACGTTCAATAAAAAGCGAAAATCTTTTTGTTCAAATAATGACCGTGAGTGAAAAATTAGCTCAAAAACTGTACTCTGGAAAAAAATGTCACGGATGAAAATTTCTAGGTACAAAGGAGGACTTGTCTCAATATTGGTACCTATTGTTTTCAAGGTTATTTGGGAGTCAACTTGATATTTCTCGAACTGAAAAGGTGAAACGGTTAAACGATTTTTTTTAGGAATGATCATGCTTTAATTGATAACATATGATTTCAGTACCTCTACTTCACAATCTGCAATATTTCTGATATAAAAGGAAATTGGTTGAGAACTGCAGTGTATTTTTGCTATTATTGAAGATAGAGACATTCTATTTTTGCGGTCCTTTGTCACTTTTTTGTAAAACTTTCAGATCCACGAACAGAAATATTACAACTACTTTTGATTCTGAAATACAGAGCGAAAACGAAAAATGTGCAATTTTCAATATGTTATTATTTCTCGCGCCCTCTAAAAAGTAGAAAAAAATGCAAACTCCTTCTAATACATTGATGTATAACAGAGGTGGCCAAACTTTTGGCCTCTGCGGTCTACTGGGGTACAAAAACATATCTGCGGGCGACAGTGAGGTAAATTTTAAGAAGGAGAAAAAATTTTCAGCAATATATTAAAAAGTATTTTGTGTTTTAAACGTTAAAAATGAAACACATACCTAATGTTCATGCTGCTTTATATTTTTGGGTAGATATTTTGCTCATTTCCACTAAGCTAAAACATTCAAAATTTTTTTTCAATTTAGTTTATTTATTTCTCGAGGGCTACCAAAAAATCTTTCGCGGGCGACCGGTAGACCGCGGTCGACCTCTTGGCCACCTCTGATGTATAACAACCTTACCTAAATTTCAGCTTCAAAAATCAGAAGAATCCGCATATTTGAGTTTGTTTTTTTTAATGATACGCCATGCATTCTTTCACAAATGCATTTGTTAGTCGAAACACCATGTCACTTGAACCTTCTCATTAAATTATATTCACACATAAACGAAATCACTCCTCAACATAAACTTGAAAATGTTCTCAACATTATGTTCTCTAACACAAATATGGATTTTTCTGATTTTTTAATTTAATTTTCTATTCAAGGTTCGGTTGTGAAACATCAATGTATTCAGAAAAATTTGACGTTAAAATATACAGGGTGTTCCATTTGGAAAATAGAAAGTTTTTGCTCAATTTTAAATACAGTGCTCTGAATAAATTATTCAACTATCCCATTGACTTCCACGTCAAGTATCTATCATAATTTTTAATTTTTTTTCTATTTTCATACAGGGCCCGAGAAATTATAACCTACAAAATAGCACATTTTTCATTTTTGCCTTGTATTTCAGGAACAAAAGTAGTTTTCTATATATGGATTTGAAAGTTTTCCAAAAAAGTGACACAGGGTCGCCTAAACCGCATGTCCTTATCTTCAATCATAGCTGAGATAGAGTGCAATCTTAACCAATTTACCTACAGTAAGTACGAAGGCTATGTAAATACTTGAAAGATTCACTAAAAATTTTCAAACTGGTCACCCTAACCTCTAGGATTGGAGAAATTTTGGCTTATAGTTGTGTTCAAAATTCTGCCTCTCCCAATAAAATTTGACCTATTCCAGCATTTTCTCTCGAAACATCCCTGACGTGATACAATTGGCCTGCCTAGCAAGTTGTCAAATTGAAATCCTGTACCTTCTATCGTTTCTTTTGGTGAATAAAAAAAGGACAATCTGCTGTGATAATTGATTCCACAAAACATAACTCAACATTCAAGAAATCCAGAGATTTTCATCCATGAGAGTGAAATTCTCATGCATTAATGATGACATATCACATAAGAAATATTACATACAAATGATTCTGTCGTTTTGACCCCTCAAAATTTTAAATGATTAATGAATGTCACAAATGTTTAAATGAAAAATTAATAATGACTCCCTGTTATCTTTCTGTTTCAACGATGTAGCATCTGCAAGGTTAGTGTCGGAAGAATTGCTGAATTTTAACTGGGAAATTCGTTCAGAAATGAATCCAGAAATGAACTATAGAGTACTCTTAATTTCCTTTTGATGTCCCAGCAAGTTCAAACGAGTATGTGCGAGAATGAAAAAGAAATCGGCCACCATTTTTCAGTAAAAACCTCTATTCGTACGTTACTTCGATATTGGCTTTTAAGGTTATCTCGAAGTAAAATGAGAATTTTAGCCACAGTTCGAATATATTGTACAGGTGATTCATTTATCTTGGTAACCCCAATTTTCTCGAAAACGCCCCAATATTTTTTCATTCTGTGAATGGCGTTTTGAACAAGTCAATGTCGACTTGAGATGCGCATAAAAATCTGCGGTATAAATATAGACGCCAGGCGTCGCGGCGCTATCAAAAATTTTTTCTCCAGGGACACACCATTTTTATCATGTCATTCGAAAGATAATTTCCTTTTGAACTTTTTTTTCGAATACAATTTTTGTCCATTTCTTACCGTCAGCGATCTGCAGCGTGTTTTATGTTGATTCTATTCCGTTTATTTTTGTTTTCTGTATTATGGTAGTATGCCTTGTTTTGGAGACATAGATATGATTTTATGCCTTGAATTCAAGGAGGCAAGTTTTCTAAACAATTTGCCTCTTTAAATAAGATCAAATATGTGGATACAGCAAGATGGGGCTCCATGTCACAACGCTGTCATTGTGAAGAGATATTGAGATTAAGAATTCGAAAATGAATGGACTCTTATATTTTGTCCAAAGTGACTTATGATGAAATAGGGAGATGATATAACTTGTGTATGGATCATAATGGCTAGATGACCTAAATTTGATTATGTTCTGTAAAATGACGGAGGCTCTGTAACTATTTTTATATTATATTATTCATTAAATATTACATCTTATAATAATAAATATTTTTTTTAATAACGAACAAAAAATCATATATTCTATATACCAGCCATTGTGACCCATAAATAAGTTATTTCATTACTTTGGTCAAAATATAAGGGCCCACTTGGGCACATGATTTCTTATCTTCATTTTCAAATAGTCCAAGTTATTAGAATCAGTTTGGTATACCATACATTCAAGGGGACCCCTCAGAAAGTAATCCATGAGCGTTAGGTCTGGCGATATCTGATGGGTCCATTGGTTTCAATCCATTTTGTTCCGAATTCTTGATCTAAATATCTTTTGAGAATGGCAGCGTGGTGGCATGAAGCCCCATCTTGCTGTAGCCACATATTTAATCTTATTTGAAGGAGCACATTCACCAGAAAACTAGCCTTCTTGAATTCAAATCACAAAATCACATCTATGTCTCTAAATAAAGGCATACTACCACAATACAGAAAAAAATAAATGAATAGAATCAAAATAAAACACGCTGCAGATCGCTAACGGTTAGAAATCGATAAAAATTGTATTCGAAAAAAAAAGTTCAAAATGAAATTATCTTTCGAATGACATGATAAAAATGGTGTGTGTCCCTGGAGAAAAAATTTTTAATAGCGCCGCGACGCCTGGCGTCTATATTTATACCGCAGATTTTTATGCGCATCTCAGGTCGACATTGACTTGTTCAAAACGCCATTCACAGAATGAAAAAATATTCGGGCGTTTTCGAGAAAATTGGGGTTACCAAGATAAATGAATCACCCTGTACGTCCTCCAATCGTGAATCCAACCGTCGAAAGACCAATACTTAACGTCGATATTTGAAGAACTGTGTATGAGATATCGCAGAGGCAGGAGGAAGAGCTACATTAGAGTTTCTAAGAAAATTTGATTCCACGATTTCGAAAACTAGGACCCACCGAGCCGGATTAACCATCAGGCAGATCATGCGACTGCCTAGGGGCCTTGCTTCAGATAGGGGCCGGTGCTCCATGCAAGAGAAAAAAATTCTGATGATGGTTGTAAGGGGTCTGGTTCTGAAGTTACCATTTCAGAAAAATTCTTGCTAGTACTGAATTATCCAAAATTTATATTTATAACTAATACGGAAAATATAGGTATGACGTGAAATCAACCATAGTGATACAGCTACCCACACTCCAAGCCCCAACCTCCATCCCCGAGATACATTTCAATTTGAAAAATGAGACTTTCGATTCAACCGTTCAAACGTATTTGAAACCGCCTTTGAATCACGAGCTCCGCGGCTACTTCTATCTGAACACGCCAAAAACAACTGAAAACGTTTGATATTGCCCAATAATCGAATATGAAATATTTTCTGTTATCCGTCAAAGTTGCATAGTGATGAGGACCCCCCTCCCCCGAAATATAATTCTTATAGTGTGCCCTTGGAAATACAAACTATAGAAATCCAAGAAGCACGCTGAAAAGAATAGGATTCTAAAAATCAATAATATTTCGCACAACATTACTAACTAGAACATTTTGGCAACGTTGTGGAAAGACTTATCCACTGCGAAACGAAAAGGCAATTATACGCCGGAGGAACTATCCACCGCATCTTAAAAATTTTGTATAATGCGGAAGACTCAATGACTGCAATACGAATCAAGAATATAGTCGGAAGACCTAGAACCGGTTTTTGTCAGGAGGACCTATTGATTGCAAAATGTATGATGAAAAATATGATGTATGATGAGATAACCAATATTCGCAGAGAAATCTGATATATATGCACGACTTCTGGGGGAAGACCTATTGCTGGATTCTTGAGGGAGGAGCTATACGCGTAGGGATGTAAATATATATATATATATATATATATATATATATGGATAAGATTTATTGGACATAACCCTCTGAAACTGAAATGTATTTTACCGATCCCTCAATATTCATATCTTTCTCATATATATATATATATATATATATATATATATATATATATATATATATATATATAATAAGAAAGATTTTAAGGGGTATGGGAATTGATCAGTCTGTAATTAGGTCACTCTTCTTCATTTCATGAAAATAGAGAGCTAAAATAATACAACAAATGTTGAAACAAGAAGTACCTAAGCTGAGGTAAAAAAAAGAACGAGTACCATAACATTCTTCGTATGATACTATAGAATTATACGATACTATCATCACTAGTTTCATACGATAATATAGAGCCAGGGGGAAAAAACCTCGGCCGAAAGATCCTGTCTCCACGTGAAAAAAATAACATAAAATATCAAATATCAGGAAAATCTCGAAAGACATCAGTGTGAGGCCATCTTCATGTTATCCGTCGATGGGCTCAGATAAACAGATTCTTCTCGAAATGGCTTGCAATTCTTGATCTGAGATTAAAAAAGACAAAGCAGAAAAGAAACTAATTATTCAGAATAAATCGAATTATTTTGAAATAACCACCCATTTCAGAAATGCATTTGTTAGTTCATGTATAGCCTCGAAACCATCTTGAAATTTATAAATGGGACAACTATTTATAAGATGTTCTATACCTAGTCTCCTCATTCTTTCCATACTCACAACTAGGACTCTCAACGGAATTTCACCGGAAGAGCATGCTATTGCATCGTCCATGGCCTGTTCTAATGCGATTTAGAACATACCATATTCTACTGGGATGGTCAAAACCAGAAACTCTGATGGAAGGATCAGAAATAAGATCTTTATTGAAAAAATTGGATAAATTTCATTCAGATTGCCACATTTCTTTGTCGCTTCTATTCATATCAATCAGAAATTTTACCAAAAAGGTTTACGCGACTTCAATCTGGGGATCCTATCATCTGGAATATAGGTGAGTATTGGAAATGAATTTAGAAAGGAATTGAAGTTGTTCCATGAATTCAAATCTGTTGCCTCTCTGCGAATATGGGGAGGGACAATATTTGAGAGGACTGGTAACCAAGGAGTAGGTGTAGACTTGATAGTACCAGTAATAATCCTCATAGAAAAATTTAGTTAGGCATCAATTTTTTTTTACTTGAAACCTCTTCAACCAAATAGGACAACAATATTCAGCAGCAGAAAAAACTAAAGCAAGCGCTGCCGTTCGAAGTATTGTTGCATCAGCGCCCCATGAGTAACCAGCTAGTTTCTGAAGAATATTGTTTCGAGTTTTAAGTTTCAAAAGCAGATCATCTAAATGGGCGTTGAAATTTAGAGAGGAATCAAGTTTGATTCCCAGGTATCTAGGATTGAAATTATGTTTTAATGGAGAAGAACCGAAAGTTACACTCAATTTTCTATATTTCTGGTGATTATTCAAATGAAAACACGAAACTTCGATTTTATTTCCATTCAGGCACAATCGCCACTTCAAAAAATAATTTTTCATTATATCCAAATCTGCGGAAAGGGTACTTTCTACTGTTTGAAAATTAGAATGATGAAAGGCCAGAGAAATATCATCAACATAAATAAATTTCTCCGAAGAAGTTGTTGGAATATCACACAAATATAAATTGAATAGAACTGGTGCTAAAACTGAACCTTGTGCAAGACCGTTATTCAAAGTTTCGAAATTACTACTATTATCATCGACAAAAACTCGGAACCTTCTGTTAGAAAATATATTTTCCAATAGTCTTACCATTTTTTCCACATTTCAAATGGTTATAGAGTTTATAAATTAATCCATCTTTCCATACTGTATCATATGCAGCTGATAAATCCACAAATGCTGTCCCTGTTTTTAAGTTTATTCGTCAGCATCAGAATCGACACTCAAAATGCTGAATTCCATCCAGAATACGGCAATACGAATATGCATCGGAGGCTTCAGGTTCAGTCCCAGTGAAAGTTTACTCCGCGAATCTAATGAACTCCCTCTCTACCTCAGAAGACACCTTCTACTCTTGAATTACGCAGCTTGAGTTGGTTCCAATCCTCGTAATCCTGTACACAAGCTTTTAACCTCTCATAGATCAACCAACTGCTACGAACCCGCATTCTATCCCGGAACTTATAACACCCCTTGTGCCTCAGGATGTCAATCTCTCAACTACAACCGTTCCGTCTGTAACTACTTCCCCACCGTGGTGTAATATTATGCCCACCTTCAACACAGATCTTACCACCTACCAAAAATCAGACACACCTCACGACCTCATCAATCAGAAAATCATTCCTTGCCATTATTATTCGCGAAAGATTTGATTATGTTTTGTATACAGACGCTTCGAAGGGAACGGCAGGTGTAGGGTGTGCTGTAACCTCTCTTGAAGTAGTGATCATAACGAACAGACCTTCCACTATAACCAGCATCCACACAGGAGAACTTTTCTCGATACTACTAGCCATCAACTCTATTCCGGCAACATCGAAGACTGCTATATGTACTGATTCGTTAGCCTCTATAAAACATATTTGGAATCCTTACACAGATCACAGCATAGTGCAGTCAATACATCATTCCATTCAAAATTTGCACACCAACAACATTCAGATAACAATCGTATGGATTCCTTCCCATGTTGGAATTCTGGGGAACGAAATGGCAGACGGCGCTGCAAGACAAACCCCTACGACACATATGGCAAATGACAACATACAAATGGCAAAAGATCTCCAGTCCTACTTCAAGAAACATTTCCGTTCTATATGGAAAAATAAATGGACCCTCACAACATCAAAACTTGGTGAAATAGAACGTACTACCAGACCTACAAATTTTCCATCAATGCTTAAAAGAAACAAAGTAGTTATCAGGGGACTCCGCATCGGACACACCCAACTGACGCACAAGAATCTCATGACTTCCGAACAGGTCGGACACCGGCGCGTGTTCGTTATCGGGGACGAGACCAGTCAAGCGCAGCCACGCCCCCGACCAAGGTTATATAAGAAAGTACAATCTGCTTCCCCGTTACACTCAGGCAGTTCAGACCAGTGGGAACATCTCCTGAAATATAACTCCTGAAGATGCCAGACACTCGAACTGGCGAAACGTCTAGAACTAATCTACGACGACGGCCTAAATGCTCGAAAGAACATGTCACATTCAATCAGGGAATTTTGTACTGCCTCTCGTAGGAGTGAATTCACAAGTAACAAAAATTACCCATATAACCCAGGCAACAGTCATTTCGTGCTATAGTGAATTCACCGAAAACATATCATTTCTCGTATTGCCTAACATTACTGAAAGACTCCCATCGACAACATTCGACAGGAAACTTATTTCCATTCCATCAAATGTTCAACTGGCAGATCCACATTTTAATATATCTGGGGAAATTGATCTATTGCTAGGCGTTAACATCTTTTTTATGAATTGCTCCGTCCTAAACAGATCAAACTGAATGACTCCTTGCTTCTACAAGGGAGTGCATCAGGCTGGATTTTGGCGGAAACACTAGCTTTGAGTTTTTCAAATAACCCAGTTAGATGTCACTTATCGGTGAATGAGATATCAAATGACGAGTTGAACAATGAGTTGAGAAAGTTTTGGGAACTTGAAGAACTCCCAAAAAAGAAATGTAAATCGGACAAACAACAATCTGCTGAAGATTTCTTCACAAAAACAACAAAACGAGACGAAAATAGTCGATTCATTGTCAGATTACCATTTTTGAAACAAATCCTTGATTATGGCGATTCATGTACCGAAGCTGAAATGAGATATAAATCACTCGAAATTGAGTTTTCTAAAGATGATGAATTGAAACGAACCTACAGTAAATTTATGCAAGAATATATTTATTTGGGACACAGGACATCGAGAGGTATTTTTTTCAAAAAAATTGATCTCACAATCCTATTTTCCATTACCGCACCATCCAGTAATAAAACATGACAGCACAACAACTAAGTGTCTAGTGGTTTTCCACGGTTCGTCGAAATCAAAATATCGGAATATGTCTTAACGATAATCTAAATCCTGGCTATGTAATGCACGAAAAATTTGTTCAACATAGTTATGCGTCTGAGATTATATAAATATGTTCTGAGTAGCGATATCAAAATGATGTTCAGGCAAACATGGGTAAACCCTGAAGATCGGAAATTCCAGCAAATATTATGGAAACCTTCTGGACAAACAGAAGTACAATCATATTCATTAGATACAGTAACATATGGTACAACTAGTGCTGCTTTCTTAGCTCAAAGATGTTTAAAACAATTGGCTTTAGAAAACCAGCTTTTATATGGATGATCATTCAGGAGGATAAAATTGATGAAATGTGGAATTATTTTTCTTGCGAATTTAGTAATCTCTTCAATATGGCTTTTCCTCCCACAACTGTTAATACATCTAAAAAAAGGAAAATAAAAGAATCAGAGGAAATTATCTCAATTAGGAATAAGTTGAACACCTTATTTTTGTTATCCAGGTACAAACCAGAATATGAGATTCAATATAAAGCAGTGAAGCAATCTTATGATTTAGCCTTACAAACTCATAAGCGTACATTTTATGAATCAACAATAAACAATACTCAGAATAAGTCCAAAGCAGTCTGGAAAGTGATAAAGCGTATATCAAATAAAAAACCAACACATGATGTGAAACTACCCCCCAAACACACAAAACGAAACAAAAATGATATGATGATAAAATTGGCTAACGACTTTAATAATTTTTTTGTTGATGCTACTCCACTTCTGAGAATAGAGTATTTTACACAAAGTCTGAGAAAAGAGAGAACCCCAAATCCTTCCACTTATTTGAGGTAACAGAAGCTGAAATAATACGGACAGTCAAGAAGATGAGGAACGGACCCTCCTGTGGTTATTTATTTATTCATTTATTTATTTATTTAGTGCAATGGAATACAAACGGGATAAATCCCATAAACAGTATTCTCAAATACAACAAAATTCAATAAAGTATTAACCTAGCCTACATACAACAAACAAAAATAAAAACATCAACAAAAAAATTCTTATTATTCTGAACAGATGAATCATCCGAATGAAATTTTCATTTTACCCCTTCTTTCAATGCTTTTTTTATTTTATTTTTACTATCAGCGAACAAGTCTATTGAAACCGGACACTTATTCACAGTGTTCATTGCTCTGCATAAAGGAGAATTTTGACCACTGTTAGTTCTTCTCTGTGGAACAAGAAATAAACCCCTCTGCCTGAGATTTCTCTCAGGGGCATAAAAATTTACTTTCGCCAGTATACTTTCACAGACCAACTGATTGTTGATTAGTTCATAAACAAATAAAATATCATTTATCTTTCTGATGTTTTCCAATGAAATAAAATCAAAATACCTGAGCCTCAGGTTATAATTATTAGGATCCCGAGGTGTCAAATAATACTGGCATTTATAGCTTAAAAATTTCAAAAACTTTTTTTGTACCATTTCAATTCTTGTTATGTATATGAGATAAAAAGGATTCCAAACAGCTGAGGCAAAATTAATCTTACTATTGATAAAGGCAAAGTACAATGTTCTCATTGTCAATTGATCTGTGAAAGGCTTACACTGTCTCATAATAAATCCAAGCATTCTATTACAAGAAGCAACCAAAATATCAATATGCTTATCGAAAGAGAGATTACTATCTAAAATTACCCCAAGATCCCTGACATGCTCCACCCTAGACAACTGTGAATCATTCAAGGTGTACGGGAACTGGACGACATTCCGATTGCGAGAAACTGTCATAATAGAGCATTTAGAAATATTAATATATAAACCGTTTTCATAACAGTACTCAGAAAAAGTATTCATCTCATCCTGCATTTCATGGGAATGTGTCAAGGAACCTATACACCTGAAAAATCTTCAAATCATCCGCGAACAACAAAAATTTACATTTATTAAAACATTTCGAAATATCATTAATATAAATTAAAAACAATAACGGACCCAAATGTGAGCCTTGAGGAACACCAGATGAAACCAAAGAGAAATTAGATTTATAACCGCCAACCTCCACATATTGCCGCCTTTCCGACAAATATGACCTAAACCATGCCAACATGATTCCCATCACTCCGATCCGCTCAAGTTTATGTAAGAGTAATTTTGTATGAACCTTATCGAACGCTTTCGCAAAATCAGTAAATACTACATCTACCTACAAACCGCAGTCCAAACTCTCATGCAAGTATTCAACCATTGTGATCAGATTTGTTTCAACCGATCTTCCGCTAAGAAAACCATGTTGTTCACCGATAATCTGAGGCCTAACCATATGCAATAATCGCGGAAATATCAGAGATTCGAAAATCTTTTCAAAAATAGAGAGTTTGCTAATAGGTCTGTAATTATTAACATCTGATTTCGAACCACCTTTGTGAAAGGAACGAAGGAACGACGCAAGCAATCTTCCAACGAGAAGGAAATTTACCGACTCTCAAAGACTTATTATAAATCATCGTTAGAGGAACTTTAAGGGAAATACTACATGATCGTACAAAAAAAGATGTCAACATATCAGGACCAGCACCCTTCTTGGGATTCAGATCATTGAGTGATTTTTCAACTTCTGATTCAGAAAATTGGACGTAAGAGAAAGATTCAGGAAATGATCCGATATTGCTTTCAGAAATCAACGTCGATCCATTATCACAGTGCTGTTCGTTTAATGGAATGTAAACACTACCAAAATATCTAGAGAAAAGTTCACTTATTTCTTGTCCATTATTAGCTATAGTATCATCATATGACATGGTCTTCGGTATATTATCAAATTTATTCCTGACAGAACAATATGAAAAAAGTTTATTCGGATCCCTTACTATATCAGACTCAACAGAAGAAATGTATTTTTTGAAATCATTTGCAATAAGTTCTCGAGTTTTTCGTCTCAATATTTTGAAATTTGCATAATCCGAAATATTCTTATACATTTTCCATTTTTTATGAATTCTATTCTTTTTTTTAATCGATTTTATAGTCTCAGACGAAAAATATACAGGAAATCTTTTACTCTTTTTGATTTTAGGGACATGCTGCTCAATTAAATCGTACAGTATCTTGTAAAAAATATCTACATCCTCATCCAAATCATTATTAACCAATAAATTACTCCAAATAGTTTTACTAATAACATTGTTCATGAAGTCATAATTGGCTATCTTAAAATTGAAAAAAGTTTTTACTTTTGGTGAGAGTGGTTCGCCATAATGAGTATCAAATAGGAATTCTAATGCTGGATGATAGTTATCCTCAGGAACCAACGAGCTATCACAATGTTCAAGGTTTCTGATTCTACATGAGTTACACAGGATCAAATCTAATATTTTGGCATTAGAATTAAAAATGTTATTATACTGCATCAGTTCACAAACAGAAAAGGCATCTACAATATTCGTGAATTTTGTTTCAACATTAGTAGGCTCGAAAAAATGGCCATCGTTACTAATTTCCCATGAGGTGGAAGAAAGATTGAAATCTCCAAGCATCAATAACAAATTCTTTTCAAAAATTGATCTTATTTTTAACAAATTTGACGCGAATAGTTCCATCGACACACTATCTCCTGGGGGGATGTATGCACAACAAAGGATTACAGTTAATTTATTTATTGAGATTTTCACCCAGACATCCTCAGCGCCACTTTGAAAGTTAAGCAACCGTACGGGATTGAGGTTGTTTCTTACTGCCACGAAAACACCACCACCGTCTTTTTTAGCACAATCTGATGCACACCTATCGCGACGGAATACACTATAGTGATTTATGTCCACAAGTTCACTGTCATTGATGTTATCGTTTAACCATGATTCTGATATGAACAATAAGTCGTGATAATTACCCATAGAATTAAGCAGAAATTCGTTTAACTTGGTCCTAAGACCACGAACATTCTGGTAATAAACATTTAAAGCCATTGGGAATAATATTTATCAATTATGGGAAGTGGTGAGCTCGCTAACATTTTCTGCAAGGAATTATGATCGACTATATGTAATATTTTTGATTTATCATCCTTACGAACCAGAATGTTTCCATTCTGAATCCAAACAAACTTATATTGTTTTTCTTTAGCTGCCACCCTAGCTTCCCTAAAGAGAATTTTGTTTTTTGTAGTTAGATGTTCATTAATATATAGTCGGCAAGAAAGCTCCTTGACTTCCATACCAGCTCTGACTTCCCCACTCTCAATACGTTTGGCCTTATATGCGCTCAGAAAACAATCTCTCTTTATCTTTGAGGAAAAGCGTACAATGATATTTTTCGGACTGGTTTTAATTTTAGTAGGCACCCTAGTTACGTGATCAATTGAGTTCGCATCTATAGGCATATTAATGGATTTACCAATAATTTCAACTATGGTCAAGATATTTTCACCAGATTTCTCAGGGACGTTCTGAATTTCAACATTATTCGAACGATTATGTTGCTCAACGCTATCCAATCTCAAATTTAAATCATCGACTTCAAGTTTCAAAGCATCATTCTCTCGTTCCAATTTGGCCATTCTAGCAAGAACTTCTGTAAACTTGGCAAGCTTCAACTCAAAATCGCTGATTTTTTGGGAACAGAATTCTACAGACGCCTGCAAACTCCTTATTTCTCCAGTCAATTGAGTGACAGATTCCGGAAGACCATCCTGCACCGTCGATCGATTAATAATACCATCTTCAATTCGAGAACCGACAGCGGCGGCGCCCGAACTACGCATGGGCTGCGTGATCGGGGGCGAACCGGTCGACCGAAGAGTACCGTTCAGATCAAGGCAGTTGTTGGTAACAATCTACACTGAGTACATCTCCAACCAACACCCGGTGTTCTCTTGATTAGGGTTAGCTGCGATTTTGAAACATCGCAACACATGCCATTTCCATGAAAACATTGACCGCAAACACCGCCACATGACAATCCCGGCGTCTTCTTGTTCACGGTTTCTCCACAGGATGCCTTATGATGGCATCCCCCGGAACCTGATTGAAAGAAACATCATGAGTCTGGTGAGACCTCTGCATTTCCTAATTAATAATATCTTTAAATATGGCATATTTCCCAAAGCTCAGAAGATCAGTCTTGTAAAGCCTATCCATAAAAAAGGTGATTTGAATGAATTCTCAAACTACAGGCCAATCAGTCTCATAACATCCTTTGCAAAAATCATTGAGAAAATACTAGCAAATCGACTTCTTGATTTCTTTCTTAAATTCGGTGTGTTGAGCAAGAAACAACATGGATTCACTAAACGAAAAAATACTGAAACTGCCACATTTGAGCTCTTACAAAAGATTGTATCGGCTCTTGAGGATGGGGTTAAGCCAGCAGGTCTCTTCGTTGATCTCTCTAAGGCCTTTGATTCGGTTGTCCACACTATACTTCTGAAAAAGTTGGAGGTATGTGGAATTAGAGGATTACCCCTCAAACTGATCGAAAGCTATCTGACTGATCGTAAGCAGTCTGTTATTTTATGTGAAGATGGAGAAAATATTCTTTCTTCAGAAAGGGCGATATTGAGAGGAGTCCCGCAGGGCGCAATTCTGGGTCCTGTTCTCTTTGTGGTCTACATTGATGACCTCCCAGATGATACCCAGAGCTACCCAATCAATGTTGAGGAAGAAGATATGATAAATAAGGAAGGAAGGAAATTCAAGTAGGCTCACGCAAAAAGTTTTTAGGAGTAACAATTGATAATAACCTCAATTAGGGATTAGGTACACTGCAACCAACTTATATCCAGGTTGAACACTGTGTGCTATACATTGAAAGCAATTAGATATCAGGTCGGCATCGACGTGGTCAAGACTCTCTATTACGCTAACTTCCAATCTCTATTGACTTACGGAATAATTTTTTTGGGGTAACAGTTCTCACTCTGATCAAGTGTTTATCACACAGAAACTCGCTCTAAGAACAGTACTCAACCTGAAATATCGAACATCATGCAGAGGAGCTTTTAAAAGAAACAACATTCTTACTTTACCAGGATTGTACATTTACAGAAGTCTACTTTTTTCCGCAAGAACAGCAACTACTTTCTAAACTATAAAAACAAAAATAACACAAGAAGAATGAATGAGTACTTTCTCCCATCACACAAATTAACATTAACAGAGCATAGCACACTGTATATGTGCATAACATTATATAACTTTGTACCCAGAAGCATCAAGAGTGTAACCGATTATAATGCATTCCGCAAGAGAATTTATAAATTAATTGTTGAATCTGAACCTTATACAATTGTAGAGTTTAAGGAAGCTTGTCAAAGAATTCACTAGCAAACTACTGTTCTGGATTGTAGATGACTTGTTTTCACTTTGTTATCTTGTAATAATAACTCTGAAAATAAATATCTTTGTTGTTGTTGTTGTCATTTGGTGAACCTGAAAACAAAACAAGAGGTACTTGAGGTATATGCGGGATTGACGAATATTTTGAAACAGGGTGGCTTTGAATTGAGAAAATGGGCTTCAGATGATAAATCAGTCCTAAATACGATTTTGGAGCATTCGGAAATAAAAGAAAAAGCAGTAGAGTTCCGTGAAATAACAAACCTCAAGACATTAGGCATTTCATGGCTTTCATCAGATACATTTTCTTACTCATGGGAAACAAATTTCAATTTCAAGGTGACGAACAAAAGAAATGTATTAAGTACCATTTCAGGATTATTCGACCCATTGGGTCTTATCGGACCAGTATTCGTTAAGTCTGTTTTCCTGCAAAAACTGTGGCCATTCAATCTTACATCGGATGACCCCTTGTCATTGGAATTGTAATCAATATGGTTCAGTTATGTACGAGAATGAGAAGGTATCAAAGATATAAGGGTAGATAGAACGGTATTAGAAAATGCGGTAACAATAGAATTGCATGGATCTAGCGATGCATCTGAGCCGGCATACGGTGTTTGCTAGTTTCCTTTAACTCTGCGGGTACACGAAAAAGTGCTTTGTTATGTGCTAAATCCTAGGTGGCCCCATATAAACCTTGCACGATACCGCAATTAGAATTATGAGCAGCAACATTGCTGGCCAATTTAGCTCACTCCGTAGTAAAAATTCTGAACATACCCTTTGATAAATTCACTTATTATTCCGATTCATCTATAGTCTTGGCTAGGCTCAAGATTGAACCATATAGGTTGAAAACATTTGTGGTGAATAGAGTTTTTATGATCCAAGCTGAGACATCAGTTCAACATTTGAAATACGTAAATACTAGAGAAAATCCAGCGGACATAATATCCCGGGGAGCAACTCCACTTGAATTAAAGAATTCACATATTTGGTGGTGCGGTCCAGAACTTTTAACAATGGGTGAGCTCACATGTACAAATCCTGATTTGGAACCGGGATACGATGTGCTGCCTGAGCTGAAGCAAGAAATACAGATTACGGAACAAAATTGTGAACAAATTCTTTTCCATGTTGTCGACACCAAAAGGATTGCTATTCTAGGTTTAGATGCTTGTATATCCATGAATTTAATAAGTAGAAATGCTATTAATGAAGTATCTAGAATTATAAGTGGAAATAAAAGTTGTGAAAAATTACTCAAAAAAATATAACTGTATTTCAAGGTTTGGGCTGTCTACCAGGAACACATCATATACAGGTCGATCCATCTGTATCTCCCAGAGTTCTTCCTACAAGATGAGTTCCTTTAGCATTTCATTCGAAACTTAAGAAGAAACTTCATGAACTTGAACAGTCATCGGAAAAGTTGATTAACCAACTGACCTTGTTCTAGTCACAAACAAAATGGAGACTTGAAGATTTGTCTAGATCCTGTCTACTTGAATCAGGCAATAAAAAGGAAACATTTCTATATTCCAAGTTCTGATGAAATTGCAAGTAAAATATATCGAGCTAAATATTTCTCAGTATAAGATGCTAGTAATGAATTTTGGCAGATGAAATTAGATCAGGAATCCAGTAAACTTTGCACATTCAGTACTCCAATTTAAAAGAATGCAATATGGTATATGTTCAGCAAGTGAAGTTTTTATGGAAAAAATAAAAGAATTATTTGATCAAATAGAAGGTATGGACCTATTTATAGATGATATAATAATTTGGGGAAGAACTCTGGAAGAACACAATTGAATTTGAACTTCTTAAAACGGAAACATTCAAAAGATGATCATTTAATGGGATTGAAAAATCTAATTAACAGAGGTTTTCCTTCATAGAAAATACTTGTGCCTGAAGAATTAAAAAAATACTGTTCAAGATCAACTCGCCTATGGCCAAGATCTTTTGTTCAAAAATAATAGAATGTTCGTTTCATTGTCATTGAGAAAAGAAATGTTAAAAAGAATTTTTATTTCGGCCTACTATGAATCAAAATATAGACAACCTCATGGAATCATGCGATATTTGTTTGTCCAATAGTGAGGAAAATTCTAAACAACCACTTGAACTACACGAAATTTGAGTTGATCTTTGGAAGAAAATTGGCAGCGACTTATTCACGTTTAAAAATAAAAATTTTTTAATTTGAGTCGACTACTTTTCCAAATTCGTAAAAATAAAAGAAATAGAGAACGAAACCAGTATCCAGATTATAAATTATATGTACAAAATATTTTCCTCCTACGATATTCCTGAGATTGTAGTCTCAGATGGTGGTCCATGTTTTTCAGCTGAAAATTTTGAAAAATTCAGTAGAGATTGGCAATTCAGACATATATTTTCGAGCCCCCATAACCCTCAATCGAATGAGCAAGTCGGGAGATTCGTGGAAACAAAAAATTTTTTATAAAAAAGTCAATTCTTTCCGGTAGCCACTTGTACTTATGTCTTTTGGATTAAAGAAACATGCCTATTCCGAATAACCTACCTAGTCCTTCAAAGTTAATGTTTGTAAGAATTCTGAGAAGTACCAAATATTCCTGTTTATGGAAAGGTTTTGAAACCCAAAATACAGAATTATAAAAGGGCTGCAACAGAATTGAGAAACAGACAGCTGAAGCAAAAATTTATTAAGATAGAGGTAGTAGAAATCTGAGCGAATTGAATTGAGGAGATGTAGTGAAGGTCGAAAATTTTGGAACAGGAATGAAATGGAATGAAGGAAAAGTAATTGGAAAAATAGGATTCAGAAGAACTTAGGAAGTAAGGATTATGAAGAAACTGATAAAAATCATAACACTGATAAATGTGATTATGATGATAATTGTATAATTGTTTTTGAAACATAGAAGAATTCAAAATAGTAATCATCGAAATGAATACCATTTTCAATTCCCAGGCTCAGAGATCTTTTATCATGAGGTTGGAGAAATGATATTAGATTTTGTCACTGAGATGAGAGATATACCGGTTTCGGCCTTGTTGGGCCTCATCAGTATCCCGCACATCTCAGGACAAAATCTTCATAAAAATTTCAGAATTTGAAGCAATTGGTTGTGAAGTGATGAGTAAAATATTACAAAGTACTAAGGTGGTGACATCCAATTGTATAATTGTTGAACAGAGAACTAGAGCAGGTCGTATAGTTAAACCACCTGAAAAATTTCAAATCTCTTAGAGAATGATTTAGACTTAGTATCAATTAGATGTCATTTTGAAAGTTAAAAATTGTCGATATAGAACTTAGTTCTAGTGGAAAAACTTGTAATTAGATTTAGATAATATGAGTAGTTATGTACTTGTATTTTTCAAAAGAAAGGAGATGTCACATTGTTTAGTTTTCTACAATTATCACCACTTCTGGTGACATGCGATGTGAACCTTTTGTACATACAGTCAGTTGAAAACGAGAGATCAAATTATGTGTACGTTATTTTATATCCCCATAAAAATATCACAGTCGGCCCACAGCTTCAAGTGGGCAACTTAGTTTCACTAATTGAAGCGAACCATCCACCACTTCGTTGGCCAATGGCAAGAATTATATAACTTCATCCTGGAGCGTAGTAACCGAACGAGTGAGTAATGGAACCATATTTAAACGTATGTGTGCTACCCATTACAGACTCGATCACAGACGAATGTGAAACTAATAATTGAAATGTTATGTAATTTTTATTTGTGTTCATTTGAAGGACAGTATATCATTTATATTCATGTTGAAAGCTGAGGTCTTTTAAGGGAGGCGGCATGTTTAGAATGAGAACATTTCTATATTATAATACCTGGGCATTTTTCCGATTCAATTGATATTTTGTGGTTGTTTTATGCTGAAATATCGCAATTTTTTCATAAATTATGTAAATCGGATATAGAAACTATATTGATGTGAAGTTTCATCCGAATCCGTTCGGTTGTTCTAACGTGATAGAGTAAGGATATACCTCTGTGATGTAAACTGTTCATTCTCGAAATAAAGATTCCTTATTCTTATAATGTAAGTTACTGGTTTGAACTTTTATTTCAATTTCAATAGACTTACCGAAGTAAACTCTAAAATTTCTTCCTAGTGACTAAAAACCTCAATCTTAGAGAATATCAAAAAGAATACTATCCTGTCTCATGTTATTTTATTTCACAGGATATTGCAATTGATCAACCAAAGGAGTCTTGAAGAACTCCGGTTGAAATGGTGGAATAATAATCCAGAGGCGAAGAAGTGTCCTGAGCCAGAAGATCCTTCGGAAGGTATCAGTGTTGCCAATATTGGTGGAGTGTTCATTGTTATTATTGTAGGCATTGGTCTTGCAATGATTATTTTATGCTTAGAATATTATGTACACAGTTTACAAAAAAAACTAAGGCAGAATTAGGTGGTAGGCTACCCCAGTTTTCACGTACAACTCGAATATTAGAAAAATGAATGTATTATATTCGACTTTGCATGATGCTGTTATGAGAAAGGGAAAAAACGAATACCTAATGACAATTTGAATTTGTTTTCATGTCAAATCTTGTGATGGAATGTAGTCCCCCAACTCAGAATTCTCTCTAAAGATCAATTGCAATTCAAATTTACTTTATTCACAATATTCATGAATATCAGGATTCACACGATCAGTTGGTCTGTTTTCGTGAGATCATTATCGTTATATCAAAATGTGAATTCTTGAATTGAAGAAAAATAATCATTTCAAATTAAGAACCAGAAATCAATCCTTTGAGTAGTTCGATTCATTTGCATACGAAATATTTTTGCTATGTTCGAAAATGTGTTTTCAGAAATCTGATAACAAAATTAGGTATGTTAAAATTAGATTGGTTCATTTGAATTAATTCATTTAAACTTGATAAGTTCTCAAGAAGATTTGTTCAGTATAACATTATGAGGCAATCACATGAAGAATTCATTCAATCAGTGAGAGATAATTTTTTCTGCATTGAAGTTTCACAAAAAAATGATTGAAACTGCCATTTGAATGCATTTTGAGGCTTTTAATGATAACACATAGTCCAAATTTTGACGGTTATTATTTGATTAGACATTTCTTAATATCACAGGAAATTTCAAGTTTTCTTCATTGAATCAATTATATTTCAGTTATTCTTGAAGCCTCATCACATGTGACCAGATATTCAGAAGCGACATTGAATAAATAAGAATTTTATTGTGTAACAAATTTTTGTTGCAGTTCTGGTAAAGAGATAAACAAAATCAGTCCTATTTTTCGAAGGGTGACTTCGATGAAAATTAATTCATCCGAGAATTTATTTCTGCAGAATATTTATATTTATTATATTAATATTTTATGTATTTTATTTTTTTAGTATGGACTCTCGTTTTGTTTTATTTTCATTTTTTTTGGAGAAGCATTACTTTATATTTCTAGCAAAGAATCAGATTATTTTTCGAATTTTTTTTTCTCACCTGAAAAACAATTTTTTTTGTGAGTTTTCGGTAAAACGTAAATGATTATCTCGTTTCCGGCAATGATTGTTTTATATATCCTTAAACATTCTGCACGGCCACTGCTAAAATCTCATGGAGTGAAAGAAGATGTACGCAGTTCTTTTCAGCATGTAGCTTTAGATATGGAACTTCCCTTTTGACTCAAATAGATTTCATCACCTGCCATTTTTTACACAGATGGCTTCGAAAGTAGAAGTGTGGAATACCGATGATGCCAAATAAGGCTGAAACCTGTATATCTATTTTCTCAGTAACAAAATCTGATTTCATTTCTTCAGTCTCGAGATAAAAGATCTGTGAATTTTAAATGAGTAGTATTCGTATTTTAAATTTATTTATGTTTCAAAAATATCCAGGCAATTAATTGGTTGAGGATTTTGTGGACAACGTTCAATGTCACTTGTTTTTTGAGCATTTCGACCGTCTTTGTGGATTCCGGCGCGTGTTCGGGACCAGGACCAGACCAGGAACGGCCTCGCCCCCGACCGAGGTTATACAGGGTGTTTTATTGGAAAACGGAAATACTAAACAAACGGATAGGTGGCACGGAAGTGATTCTCATAATACCACATTGATAGGCTCTTTTTGTTTTCGTCACCGAGGTACAGGCTATTTTATAAATGTTGCTCTTTCTTTTGCGAGGCAGTATTAGACAAACCACCCGAGATATTTTCTTTATATTTGACACACGAGTTTCTCATTCAAGGATCAGAAGTTACATGACTTTCATCAATAAATTCACTCAATGAATCGCCCGAGCCGCACAAAAAACACTTTTCCGCCATTTTTTATCATAACCATACAGAATAACAAAATAACGCCGTACTGTTTACTCCTTGTCGCTCATTTTCTGGTGCGTTGAAATTTCATCTTCAAAACTCGGAAACCCCTAGTTGAACCAATTTTTCTGCAGGCAACCCTGTATCAAGGTGTTCACAATGAAACAACACTTGTGCAGAATTTTTTTTCTATTATTACAAGGGTGAAAGTATTTGATTCGGACATACCATTTGTTCTGTTCTTATTTTGTATATATGTATATATGTTTATTCCCCCTTAAATTCATTATCTTAATTGTCACGATGCAATTGTTATGCTTGGATGGTGGTCTCGATATTGAGCTTTGTTTCAACTTTGTCTTGCTGTCATGCGCTAGAAGTCGATATGGCTTACTGAGGCCAGTAAAAAGGAAGAAGAAGAAGACAAGGGCCACCCCCCTTCCACACTAAGGGCGGATCATAGAGACTCTCTCTAGCACTTCAACAACGAGACAAGTCCTTCAACAACCAGACCAGTATCATATACCATCTAGCAGAGTCAGTTCCTATAATACACAGTACCACGATTTTGCCACGTTGTCCTACCGGTAATGGTAAGTCTATATCATACTTATAGTGTTTGTCAGCGTATACTAAGTCTTGTGATTCCTGGTACAAACTGTTTCGATTGTGAATTTCATTGAATACCATCACGAACTAGCGAATCCGATGATTTTACACTCTTGCATTTAATAGCAATTAAAACATGGTCCTTCGAGCCGGATTCTGCTAGGAAGTTTTACTTTGTTATTCATATCTTTCTATTCAAATTGAGATATTTTGTCTGGGAATACCAATTCTGAAGTAACAGTGTTGAAATATTTGCTTTGTCTAGTCTTCTATTTAGGTATTGCAGTTGTATCGTGATATATCTCTCTTTCTCTTTTTTTTCATATAACTGACTCTAATTATTGCTCATAATATATATATATATATATATATATATACATATCAGAACGACTCAATTCTCTAAAGGATATCTTACATCGATTTAAGTACCCCTCTCACCGATCTGCTCCATTCTGCGTGCTTATCACCTTGGAGCAACTTCGCGCGCTCGGGAATTTCCAGTATTTCTCTTTCTTTTCTGAAATTCCATCCATTGAGCCGATTTAAGTTTATGATCATATAGTGGTGTGTACCGCTCGAAAGACTTTACTTTAGTTTTTATTTTCTCCGTTTTTTTTTTCCATTAGTTCTTTCAATTTATTTAATAGGCACCTTCAATATGCCTCTCACAATGGAAGAAAAAATCGCTCGCGCTGATGCCCTTAGAGAAATAACTATAAACCAATTAGTGCTGATCGAAACATGCGCGATAAATGCCCAACGGGAAGAAAATAATATTACCAAATTCGCGATGGCTTTCAAGGGCCTTAAGAAGTTGCAAAGGACTTTGAAAAACATCATTTGTCAATTGTGGTCGCTTTAGCCGGGGATTCCGAGAAATTAAATGCTCAGTCCGAAATCATGAACGATTTCTGTGCTAGATGTCTGGAACTAGAAACAATTCATCATACACTCATAGCTGAAAAGCAGATAGATCAACGTTCCAGAATTAACACAACCACGTTTCAAAATACAACATTCAGTAATACAAACGATTGTATCCGCTTACCGCGTATTGAACTGCAAGAATTTTCGGGCAACATCCAGGAATTTCCGTCTTTTATTGAACTCTTCGACACCCTGGTACATAACAACGGTAAACTTTCAGACATCGAAAAATTTACCTACCTGATTTCGAAAGTACGTGGTCCTCCTCATGCTTTAATTAGAAATTTACCAATTGTGTCGGCAAACTATTCCATCGCGTACAATTCTTTAAAAGATAGGTACGACAATAAAAGGCTCAGAGCGGTAAATTCCTGGAAGGAATTAGAAGGCTGTCCCAAGATGCAAAGGGGCGATTGTAAATCTTTGCGCCATTTATTGGATACCTTCTCGGAAAATTTAGAAGTTCTAAGAACTATGCGGTACGATGTTGACGGTTGGTGTTTCATTTTGTCAAATATGCTGCTGGATCGTTTGGACCCGAATACAAGGCGAGAGTTTGAGAAAAATCATGCGTCGAACGAAATGCCGAAATATACGGAAGTAAGAGATTTCATTTCAACCCAGTGCAAAGCATTAGAAGCATTTTCATTATGCACAAGGTCTTCTAGCGAAACAAATAGAACCCAAAGGGATGCACCTAGAACAACCCAACGCAACACATTGCTCGCGAAAACAAAACGCGTCGTAGATAAATCTCCCAAAGTCACCCGATGCAATTTTTGCGAAGGTGAACATCTCATACAAAATTGTTCGGAATTTTTTGAATAAAAATGCATCAGAACGTTTCCAAGTTACAAAACAGAAAAAATTATGTGTAAATTGTTTATCGATAAACATAGTACCCTCAACTGCGTTTCTAAATACCGCTGTAGACAATGCAAAAGGACGCATCACACGTTATTGCATTTCACGGAGAATTCAGAACCGTCAGAAAATGATACTCCACAAGTTAATACAAATCCAACGGTTGCTATGTTTACGAAAGGGGAACACGAGGTACTGTTGTCTACAGCTCTAGTGAGCGTTCGCGATGCTTTCGGCAATATTCAAACCGCGAGAGCTGTTTTAGATTCAGGTTCGCAATCATGTTTTGTAACAAAGGGGTTTGCTAATAAATTAGGCCTCAAGAAAATTAATATAGCTGCGACTCTTCACGGCCTCGACAGAATGCATATGCCGGCTAAATCGGGTATACATTGCGTGATCTCCGGCGAAGATTCCGCAGAATTTCAAGCAGATTTCATAATCCTAGAACAGATTTGTGACCCATTGCCCATCACCGGATTCGATCTAAACAAAATTCCATATGTGCGTAACTTAAAATTAGCTGATCCGAACTTCAACAAGAGCGATAAAGTGGACATGCTTTTAGGCGCCGAAATATATCCTCTCATCCTTAGAGAGGGAAAAATCGTGCTAAATGAAAATTCGCCGGTTTGTATACATACTGCATTCGGTTGGGTCGTTATGGGAAAACTCTCCTCTCTTCAAAAGGTTCAATACAACGCGCCACGTCCGATTGAGACCTTTTTCGCGAAATATACAACGAATGATCAACTGAACGATACACTACGACTATTTTGGAAAACCGAAGAAGTTCCAGACGTGAGTGTAAAAAATCCTGAGGACGAATTTTGTGAGAGTCATTTCATTCGAAACATTAAACACGACGAACGTATCGGTTTTACGGTCTCTCTACCTTTTAAAATAAACGCTCCCGATTTCGGAGATACACGTTCTCTAGCAATGCGGCGATATTTGTCATTAGAAAGACGATTAATGCAAAATCCACAGAGTCGGATTGCCTATACAGATGTAATCAACGAATATCTGAGTAAGGGTCATATGACGAGGGTGGAACCTCCCGCACTTGCTGAACTGAACGGTTTTTTCTATATACCGCATCATGCCGTCCTAAAGACCGATTCCACATCGACACCGCTTAGGGTAGTCATGGACGCGAGCAGTCACTCTCCTGACAAGGTTTCGCTCAATCAGGCGCTGTACAGCGGTCCTAAATTACAACGCGATCTAGTTGAAATTCTAATAAACTTTAGACTCCATAAACATGTAATGCTCACGGATATCAAACAAAATGTTCAGAATGATACAAGTAGATCCCAATCAAAGAAAATATCAACGGATTCTGTGGCGTCCCAATTCAGATGGGCCGATCGTGGATTACCAATTGAACGTCCTCGTCTTTGGCATTACGTCATCCCCGTTTCTAGCTATCCGGACGCTTTTGTATCTTGCCGATAAATATCGTGATTTTCCGTTAGCATCACAAATTTTACGAACGCAAACATTCGTTGATGATATCACTTTCGGTAGCGATGATCTTGATTCGATTAAAGGCATGCGTGATCAACTTGTCGAACTACTAAGTAAAGGTAAATTCGAACTCAGAAAGTGGGCATCCAATACAGAATCACTTTTGGAAGGATTGCCTAAAGAAAATGTACAGAATATTGACTTTTCTTTCGATTCCGAAAACAATGCTTCCTTGAAAATTCTAGGTTTGAAGTGGTCGCCAGTTAAAGATAATTTTTTCTTCACATTCAAATATCTCGAATCTAACTGTACTAAAAGAACAATGCTCTCGGAATTGGCGCGCACCTTCGATCCGTTGGGAATCTTGACGCCCATCACCTTTTTCACTAAAGTACTGATTCAACGGTTGTGGACCTTAGGTTTGGGCTGGGATGAAATACCGCCGAAAGATGTTGTTGATAAGTGGTTACATTTTAAGAGAGATCTCACAGTGCTTTCTTCTTTCGCGCTGCCACGGCATTTCGATCTTCGTAATATGGATTCATGTCATCTTATTGGATTCTGTGATGCTTCAGTCGAGGGAACATGTGCGGTCACGTATTTAAGAATCAAATACAAAGATTCGGTGGTGAAATGTCATTTCTTGTTCGCGAAATCGAAAGTCGCCCCATTACAATCGGTTTCTTTACCCAGACTGGAATTGGAGGCTGCAGTTCTTCTATCAAAATTGATTAGATATGTAGAAAAGGTACTCATAGACAAGATATGTTTAACAGACATTCACGCCTTCAGCGACAGTTCCGTGGCTCTTTCCTGGATTAAAAACTCACCACATTTATGGAAAACATATGTCGCGAATAGAGTAGCTTTTATTCAAGAAAGAGTACCGCCTAACAAATGGCATCATGTATCCTCCAGAGAAAACGCAGCGGATTGCGGTTCCAGAGACATTTTTCCTTCTGAATTGCTGTCACACTCTTTATGGTGGACTGGACCTCGGTTCCTTTTAGAAGAACCAACATCCTGGGTCAAGAAAGTTCCTGAGCACGATCCAGATACGATTGAAACTGAGCGACGAAAAATAACGTTAAACGTGCAAGTGTCACAACCGAATATTTTGGATACGTTTCTTGACAAATATTCAACCCTAAATAAAATTAAACGTGTTCTTGCTTACATTATCCGTTTCAAGAATAGATGCATGAAACGCCAACGTGTCATCCGTGAATCGGTCGACTGCCTCACAGAGGAGGAGTTGCACAGCGCCCTTCTTTTGATCATAAGGCACGAGCAACAGAAGTATTTCGGTGATGAAATATTATGTTTAAAAATAACGAGAGATTACCTAAATCGTTAAGAGTTTTGAACCCCTTTATGGAGAACGACGTATTGAGGGTAGGTGGTAGACTACGTAACGCAGATATGTTGTACAACGAAAAGTTTCCGATACTTATACCAAGAAAGTCAGTCTTGGCCACGTTACTCATCACCGAAATACATGTTAAGAATATGCATGCTGGAATCGAAACGACACTATCCTTACTAAAGAGAAATTATTGGATACTCGGGGCCAAAGGATTAACCAGACGAATCGTTAATAAGTGCATTCCGTGTTGGAAAATCCATCCCACAAATTTTCTCCCGTCAATGGGCAATCTTCCAGATTTTCGGGTAAAACAAGCACGACCCTTCGTTAACACTGGAGTCGACTTAGCCGGTCCTTTCACAATCAAAATGGGTAAAATTCGGACCAACAAGACATTTAAAGCGTGGATATGTTTATTTGTATGTTGCGCAACAAAAGCGATTCATATAGAATTAATATCCGAACTCTCTTCAGAGGCTTTTCTTGCGGGTTTCAGACGGTTCATTGGTAGGCGTGGACTTTGTAAAAATGTCTATTCGGATTGCGGAACTAATTTCACGGGTTCTGATAAATATCTAAAGAACATCTACGCTAATGTGGCAGAAACAGAAGCCATCCGTTGGCATTTCAACCCGCCTGCAGCGCCACACATGGGAGGTCTCTGGGAAGCAAACATTAAGGTGGTGAAAACACATCTTAAAAGAGTTACGGGATCACAAATATTGACGTATGAAGAAATGAACACGGTGCTGGTCCAGATAGAAGCAGTTCTGAATTCAAGACCGTTAACTCCCATGAGTTCTGACCCGAACGACTTGTCGGTTTTGACACCCGCGCATTTTTTGGTGTCAGAACCACTGACAACCATCCCAGATCCAGATATGTCTGACGTACCCATGAACCGCTTAACCCGTTGGCAGCTGCTAGTACGTATGCGCACAGATTTTTGGAAGCGATGGAAAACGGAATATTTACACACACTCACTCAGAGAGCCAAATGGCACCTTCCGAATAAAGCGGCTCCTAAATTAGGCGATATGGTTTTAGTCAAGTCGGATAACGAGCCACCCTAGAATGGACCTTAGGAAGGATCAGCCAGTTGAATTACGGCACAGATGGTATCGCACGGGTTGCTTCAGTCACCACTATGAAAGGGGTAATACGTAGACCATTGGTCAAACTTTGCCCCCTGCCCACGAATTGAGCGATTGAAGAATATCTTCCTTTCTTCAAGGGGGGGGAGGATGTTCTGTTCTTATTTTGTATATATGTATATATGTTTATTCCCCCTTAAATTCATTATCTTAATTGTCACGATGCAATTGTTATGCTTGGATGGTGGTCTCGATATTGAGCTTTGTTTCAACTTTGTCTTGCTGTCATGCGCTAGAAGTCGATATGGCTTACTGAGGCCAGTAAAAAGGAAGAAGAAGAAGACAAGGGCCACCCCCTTCCACACTAAGGGCGGATCATAGAGACTCTCTCTAGCACTTCAACAACGAGACAAGTCCTTCAACAACCAGACCAGTATCATATACCATCCAGCAGAGTCAGTTCCTATAATACACAGTACCACGATTTTGCCACGTTGTCCTACCGGTAATGGTAAGTCTATATCATACTTATAGTGTTTGTCAGCGTATACTAAGTCTTGTGATTCCTGGTACAAACTGTTTCGATTGTGAATTTCATTGAATACCATCACGAACTAGCGAATCCGATGATTTTACACTCTTGCATTTAATAGCAATTAAAACACCATTAAACCTGACAATCCAGTACTCCGTCTAGGTAAATAATAGGCAACCCTCTGTCTGAATATTATACATGTTTCGTACTATGAGTCCAGTATGAAATTATTTTACTATCATGATGTTACAAAGTGTCATGTGAAATCATTAGTCACAAGAAAATTGAAAATATTCTGTCCAGGATATTTTTAGGCCACCGATTTTATTATATTTCCTAACATGGGAAATTGATTATGAAATAGGTCTTATTCTATTATTATTACCGTTTTTATTTTCACCTCTCTGCTCTCCCCGCGGCTCAGTTCATCACTCCACTATGTGTTTAGCCTTAGATGCTCTAGCCGCCGCAAAGGAATATGTCTGCCGGTTACAGCCGTGACGGCTACAGCCGTCAGATCCGCTACAGTCGTCGCTTAGCCCTAGTACACATTAAGCGTGGTAGGCACTGGCGGAATACGATAAGCGATGTAACAAACTATTTCTTATTCTTATTCTACAACGATTACTCATAATCATGCAGATGTATTGGAAGCATCTAACCTAATGCACACTGTATCTATTGCAATACTACACCGAAAATTGTCGGGATCACGTCGGCTTTGGCGACTCAGTTGCCGTGACGCTTCAGCGACAGAAAAGCATAGTACCGTTCGACACATCCGATTGATTTCGTCGTAGCGAAAGGACGTTCAATAAATACACTATTTATCTCGAGAAATATGGGCTATCACATCGCTTGTCGTATATTACTTCAAAAATTAATGCTTGAGTGATTGGTTGTATGTGGTTCCTCTACGATCGATATAAAAGGCGATGCCAAAGACAAAAAAATATTGTTCACCCAATATCACGCGATAGACTAACATATGTGTTAGTCTATCGCATTCTATGGAATGTTTCGAAGAATGTATCTAAAACTACGGCAACATTGATCGAAGTTTTTCAATTGTGTTAGAAGTCTATCGCATCATTTGATAACCCACTCAATATGATCAAAGTGGATAGTTAATCAACCACCTTTAGAGAGACAATATCTCCAGAGTATCTCTTTCAGAGTAACTCATATGTATGTGAAACGTATGGTCGTCATGACGAACGGTCGAGGAATTATTTGCGCTAAGTGTTCTGTTAAAGTAGATAGATACGATGATTCTATCAAGTGTGAAAATTCTGAAAATAATTATCATATCGAATGTGAGAACTTGTCTATAGAAGAGTTCAACGTATTACGCGAAAATGGCCTCAATAAATGGAAGTGCGTAAATTGTTGCCATTCGATGTCAAATCGATTCAACTCAAGTATGTGTTAGTGAGATCGCAAACCTGAAACATTTGATAACAAATCAAAATAAATTAATTGACGATCTCACTAAAGAAACCAATTCCATGAGGAATGATAAGAATATTATAAACAACGAAGATGTAGTCGATATCGCTGATGGTTTACCTGATGAAGGTTCCTCTGGTGAATCATCTTCGTTGACTATACAGGATCGATCTTATGAACCGCACATTGTCATTTCCTCGGATGGAGATGCTAACGCGAATTCCCAGGTTTAAAAAACTGAATCATCACAGTGGAAACTTGTTACATCGAAAAAAATTAGAAAATTGATCAAATGATCCAGTAAATAATCAAGGAAATCGAATTGCTTAAACCTCTCATAAAAATTCCGTAACTAAAACACACAAAAATTCTCATATAAACATTGAAAGAACAAACAGCAACAATTATTTTGTATATAAGTCTACAAACAGAATGAGTACAGAGGTACTCAAAAATTATCGATCCAAAAAATCACTCAACCTATAAATAGTTTTTGTTCACAGGAGACATTCAACTTCTCTACTGAAAGCAGCCGAACTCAGTTTCTTATATTCTTCTTGTAGTTTGTCGTATAATTTTAGAAAAGTGTGGTTAGGGCCTTGTTGGGTTTTCTTAATTCTTGCTGATAGTATGCAAAAGAGATTCTTTTAACACGTGTTATATTCATGAAAGGTGGAGTTCTTTGGGAATTTGTTCTGATGTTGGTGAACGTAGTTAACACTAGTATAAACGCTCCTGATATTGTCAAAATTCTTCTCTTTTTGAATACCTCTCTGCAGCTTTCTGTATCTTCCATTCCGAAAATGGCCCTAACCGCTTTGTTTTGTTAAGGAAGTACTCGATCAGCATCGACACTCTGTCCCCACAGGATGATCCCATATACAGCCAATCTGTGGAACGATGCATAATATGCCAACTTCGCAATATGGGTATTAGAAATATTTCTCATTCGCCTGATCATGAGAATGGCCGTTGACAACTTCCTACACAAGCTCGATATGTGATTCTTCCAATTCAAACTAGAATCGAAATCGACTCCCAGATACCGAATCGACGAGCTTGCCTCCCCTTTATTGGTGAAGATAAGTTTCTGTGTTTTGTCAGTGTTCACTTGTAGTACATTAACTAAAAACCGATCACCAGCACTAGCCTCGCTCATTTCAGTCTTCTCTTGCAAGCATGATCTAGAAGATCTATTCAGGAAAGAAGTATTGTCCGCAAAAGTGCATACTTTGTTCGATGGAATATTATGAAAAATATCAATTATGAAGAGAATAAACAGTATTGGGCCAAGAATTGAACCCTGTGGTACACCTCTCTCTATCATTCGGAAGCCAGAAATTCCTCGATTCCGTTTTACAGCCTGCTTTCTATCGGATAAATACGATCTGAATATTTCCAGGGCATTTCCTCTTATACCATAATATTGTAATTTTTCTAGAAGCAGCTCATGATCAACATGTTCTGGTCCGGGTCTACACCCTTGCCCGCCATCGAGAAGAATCCATTTAGGTCTTCTGCTGTAACAATACTACTTCTTTCATTTCCTATGTTGATGGACTTTCTTTTTCCTTTTGTTTCCCTATTGATTAATTTCCACATCTCCTGTTTTTTATTGTCTGCATTGTTCATCTTGATTTCGTTTCTTGTTTCTATCGAGTCAGTTAAAGGTTTTTTCAGTGAGATTTTCAATACTTCGTAGATTTTCTTGCTTCTTATATCCCTTCTGAATCGAGCGATGATTTTTTCTGCTTCTAGTTAATTTTTATGGTCCTTTATTTTTCCTGTTTCGTTGTAATTTTTGCGCTTCTTGATTTTTGTTTCGACCTCCGGAAATAATACGTAAAATACTCCATAGAATTGGTTGTGGAATTAGTTGAATTGCTCTTCAGCGTCTTGCGTATACAGATCGGTCCAATTATCCTCCTTCATTTTGTTAATGAAACAAACAATGTTTTTTTCCTTAATGTCTCTAGTTATTTTGAAATTATATTCTTCAGAAAGTAGCTGGAAGGGATTTTTAGCATCTGTGCGTGATGGTCTGGAAGATGCGGATCGAAAGTTAAGAAACTGCAGCTGTCGTTACGAACATTAACAAAAATGTTGTCTATGCAGTTTGAGAACATCCTACTTTTTCTGGATGGTTCTTTAAAGAGACACTTCATGTTGTAGGCTTGGAAAACTTCGTCTAATATATCTCTTTCCTTTGAGTCTCGGAGGAAATTTACATTATAGTCTCCAGCGAATAAAACACGCTCTTTAGCATATTTTTCAAAACACATATCCAGCGCAAGACCGACCACAAACAGTAAAGAGGAGAAGTTCCCGCATGGGGGACGATACAACGCTACCACAATGAGATTTTCCCTTGGAATTCTGATACCAGTAAGTTCTACTTCTCTTGCAATTGACAGGCTATTTATCTCATGCATTTCCCTTCAACCAGTGGTCTGTGACACATCCCTCGTCAATATTATGTTCCGTCATGAATTCGTTTTGTAACGTTTTCTACCTTCTTCTCAGATCGGTTTCCAACGATATTTCTTGCTAATTAAAACAATGCTTTGCTTTTTATATTCAATACCATTTATTCACATACAACATACAGGTTAACTTGTCTATTTTTCGTACGCTTGTCTCTCGTGGTACTGAACCCACTCGAGTCAATCCCACTCTCCTCTATGGGAGGAGGGATTTCATTTCAGCATATATTTAATAGACCTATATTGTGAATGTCAGTGGTAAACGCAATGAAAATTGAAGCCAAAATGACGCGGAGGGATGAGCCGTTCTGCGCATGCGCAGGATTTGAACGGTCAAAATGGCTGTTGAAAATTATATTTTGTCATTGACGGGCATTCGGTTGAACTCGTTTTGCGCATGCGCAGATCGGACTATCCCCCTGCGTTTGAAAACAAAGCCTACTATGTTTACTTCAACATTTTTATCACATTCACCATATAGGTTTATAATATATATATATATATATATATATATATATATATATATATATATATATATATATATATATATGGATTCGTAGTGCGTTGTGACCTCCGTTAAGTTCAGTGGGCGACCTGACCTCCTGGTGAAGGAGTGGTGTGATTGAAATTTTTTTTGTCAATAGATTTAGAGGGGAAGGCAAAAAATATAGGGACCTTGAGAGGGGAAAAGATTTTGCTCGAAAAAATGTTTTTCATATGAGACAGACCTTGCTACCTCCGCTTATATTTTGTATGGGTCGTGCGCTGTGTCCTCCTGCAACGATGCCAGATTTTCGGAGGACAGAAGGTAAATTAGTTCGGAATAATCATATATGGAATGCAGCTCTTCTTTCAACACATGTTTGGAAAGATAAGTGCTTTACGCTGCTCATTCCGGAGCATCGGAATAAATAAAGAAACATCGTCTTGTGCCTGACAAAGGCTTCGTGAACTAATGAATTCAAGCCTAATCTGTCGATGCGCGCCAGTGAAAGTGCAGTGAAGTTTTATGAAAAAGTAAAAAATTTTACAGAAGTACATTTCGAAGAAGCTGAATTAAGATTAGTCCGCCCCAGGTACACTAAAAATGCTATTTCAAAGGTCAATATTTCAAGAGGTCCTTACTACTCACTATTCATCATATCAATTGATCGTTCACAATTGGTTGTTTTTATTTGGAAGCAGAAAATATTTCCAAAATTTCTAGAAGATCTAGGCGTCTGCTTTTTTCCCCTTCATGCAATATTCTTGTTTTATTAAAATCTATGAAATTGTTACAAGTGAAACAATGATCAGAAAAATCAGTTGTTAATTTGTTTTGAAGAATTGACTTTTTATGTTCATCACCCCTTATCTTAAGAGAACGACCAGTCTGACCTATGTAAAAAGCTGGGCATTCGTCACAAAAAATTTTATAGACACCACTTTTTTCAAAAGTTGTTTAACTATCCTTTCCATTACAAAACATTGATTTTAAGTTTTTCTAGTTGGTACATACAATGTCAATTTTATTTCGTCTTAATCTACTACAAATATTGTCGCTTATTTGTGGAATATAGTTTATATAAGCAAATTTATCAATACAGTTATTAATTTGGGTGGGGTATATACTTGATAATAGTTTTTGATATTGTTTTCTGTCAATTAATTTATCTTGGGAGAGAAACCATTGTTCAATGCCAATGTCCTTAACACTTCCACTTCTTTTTCGAAATCAGCTGTTGAAAGTGGTATTGATATTAGACGGTGTACCAGGGAATGAAAAGCTGACATTTTTATTTTATATGGGTGTGAACTACTATTATGGATGAGGATGTCTGAAAAAGTAGGTTTTCTATACACATCAAATTCCATATGATCTTCTACTATTTTTATCTGAATGTCCAAAAAGTTTAACGACTTATTTTCATTTTCCATTTCCAATGTGCACTGGACCGACACATACAAAGAGTTAATCAGTTGGAAAAACAATTCAAGCTCAAAATCTGAGCAAGTCCAGATACAAAACACGTCATCTACATATCGTCTCTAGTATAGTACAAATTCAGTCACATTGTTATTAATTGACGAGAATATTTTCTTTTATCAAGAATAAATGTCGCAGATAACAATCACATTCATTTTTATAAGAATTCATTCCATGTCAGTCGGGAGTCCTCTTCAAATTGAACATTATTCTGAATTGAATTGAAAATGTAAAAAATGGTTATCGTTGGTTGTCCTCAGCATTTGGACATATGCCGTCGTGGTCTTTCATATAGAATTTTTCGAACACTACAAAATTGTCTCTGACTATGTTTCTCTATCCCTTATAGTTTACACAGCGTCGGCCGGGAAAGCCTGATAAAAACGACTTTTTCATGAAAGCTCAATATTTTTTCTCATTTCTTCGTGACATAGGAATGTGAACCCTACATGAAAACCCCCAAAATATATTTTCTACATTATAGTGAAAGTTTCATCAACGGATATTCACATTTATATTAGTATATGGATAGATTTTCTTCAAATCATACTGGGTAGTTTAAAATTTATTCCAGTAAACTAGTTTTTCAGTGGCATCATTTGGGAGGCCGTATATCCGTAGGGGGATCCGCTAGGAGAAAAAAATTATGAGAATATGTCATATTATTTTTTCAAATGATACGAATGATGTAAAAAAAAGAATAACGTTAGCAAACAAAAAATTTTCCCGCGAAGTGTTGAATTTCAATATTCACAAAAATGAGCTGCGACATTCAAACATTGGGAAATCCGAGGGGAAATCACTCCTTCCCATACAACCGTTCACAAAATACATTGGGACTTCTTCTATATTCCCGAAATTCAAATGTCACCGCAATGACATCTCGATGACCTTGGCTGTTCTAACGGGCCAAAATTCAAAATCTGTTATAACGTGCATTCAAAAAAATTCAGTGTCAAGTAGGTTACTTGGAAAAAATGGCACGTTGGGATATTTTACTTGACAGTTATTGTTCAGAATGTAGGTGCCACCGATAATATTGCATAAAGATAGTCCAGTATTTTCTGACGAAATGCACAGGGTATTTTTTAAGGGAGAAGTTTTTTTTTGACAGGTAGTAGAACTCATCAAAATCAATCATTCAAACTTCCATATTGCTCACCTGTTATGAATCAATGCCGCGTTTTTAGGAAGTTGAACATCAAATTTTTTCAACTTCTATCTGGCGATTTTTTCTGAAAGAAATAGTTAATTCCAAAGTGGGTACAGAAAAATTTCTTTGTTAAACAAAAATTCACAAATCCAGCTATAAAACTCGCCTAAATTGTTTTCATGAATTGGTCCTAATGATCATTGTTCGATCAAATTGAATTCATCATCGAATTCGATCAATTTGAATCATATCAACAGGTCACTATTGGAATAAATCTGCAGCATATTTCAAAACTGATGTTCGAACATAATCAATATAGAAGAAGTTTCAATACGTTCAAGTCAGATTTGGACTTGGCATTTCTCACATTTGCGGGTAACTCTGGTTCAAATAAATTGGGAAGAGTGAATATTCAAAAAGTTTTCATGTTGATGGGGTCTATTACCTGTCAATACAAAGCGTTACATTTGAAGACACCGTATGTATTCAGATTCATTAGAGAAAAGGATTGTATCTAATTTAATAAATTAGATTTCATCAAACAAATGTTCATATTTTACATCTATATTGGGGACAAGCTATATTCCCCATATAGATAAAAAAAGCTTTCATTCTCTTTCAGTTATGCGTGGATGGTACAAAATGAATACGTTGGACGATGGAAAACAAGCATATATGAATTCCCTCATAGGACAAAGTTAAAGCTTGTCTTCCTAATGCATCACACCATTCCACTTGAAAAAGCGATAAAATAACCTTTGAGATATGCCACCTGTTGACATCTGCTCTGAGGGTGTACTAATACACATTGTTGCCATTTATGGAGGAGGATACGTCTTTCGAGTCTCTCAGAGTTATTCATCCATATATGGCGCAGCACACTAGCGCTCGTGATATATACCCGAACTAAAAGATTGTTCAGTACATAAACAGGGTGCCTTGTGACCTCAAAACGATTTTTTGATATGTTGATCCTTGAGTCATACTGATTCTAACGAGATAAAAAACAAGGCGATACGTTGTCACCTCCGAAATCGGAGGTGACAGCGTTATATATGAGGTCGGAGCGTAAAACGAGTTTCTGTTTTGGAGGTGAAAATGACCCTTTATAACTATATATATATATATATATATATATATATATATATATATATATATTATTATATATATAATATAAGGATAAATAACGAGGGATCGGTGAAATACATGGAAAAGATTTAATGGACATAACCCTCTGAAACGAAAATGAACCGTAGACAGCTGTTTCGGGCTTTCGGCACCGTACTGATGAGGGCCGAAAGCCCGAAACAGCTGTCTACGGTTCATTTTCGTTTCAGAGGGTTATGTCCATTAAATCTTTTCCATGTATATATATATATATATATATATATATATATATATGGATTCGTAGTGCGTTGTGACCTCCGTTGAGTTCAGTGGGCGACCTGACCTCCGGGTGAAGGAGTGGTATGATTGAAATTTTTTTTGTCAATAGATTTAGAGGGGAAGGCAAAAAATATAGGGACCTTGAGAGGGGAAAAGATTTTGCTCGAAAAAATTTTTTTCATATGAGAAAGACCTTGCTACCTCCGCTTATATTTTGTATGGGTCGTGCGCTGTGTCCTCCTGCAACGATGCCAGATTTTCGGAGGACAGAAGGTAAATTAGTTCGGAATAATCATATATGGAATGCAGCTGTTCTTTCAACACATGTTGGGAAAGATAAGTGCTTTACGCTGCTCATTCCGGAGCATCGGAATAAATAAAGAAACATCGTCTTGTGACGATGAGTGAGAGGTTTCTCAAAGTTTCAAGCATTATAAATCGAGATACTTTTTACAGAAAAAAACAAATTCTATTGAATTGGGAAACATGCAACTGAATGTTGAAAAGATGAAGAAAAGTTAATTACTCACAACATTGATGGGTTTAATCATAATTGAACCTTTTTAGCCGAAACAAATATTAAACATTTCATTAAATTATAAAAACCATTAGATAACCTTCAGTTTTCTATTCCTTCAATGCACGGTTGGAAAATTTTCGATGTTTCCGCCCTCCCAAAAATTTAGTTTCGTCTCGCTGCTGGACATCTTTAACGATATTCAATGAAGAATATTATACCTCTAAAGAACAATAATTCTTTCGGAGTATAATATGAAAGTCTATGTTTTCGTTAGTTTGTTTATTTGTCTTCACAGAAATCGGGAAGCAAATGTCCGGTTTGATTGTGGAATTGATTCTAATATACTCGACGAGGAAATGGGGCAAATATAGAATTTTCATGAACAAGTTGTTATATGAACTATTTGATTCATGGCTTTTACGGACGACGCTGGATGAACTACAAGAGATAGTGGAACTCGAAAGGGACATTTTTGTAGTGTAAGAAAATTTTGTACATAAAAGTCCGTGACTACATATGTCTAACTCTCATCGGGGATAACCCTCGATAACCAATTTTAACATATTCAATTCAATCCAAATCAATGTTCAATTTGAAGGGACCTTTTGACTGGTATGGAATGAATTAAAATTTAAATAAATATGACTGTTATCATTCCTTATAAAAAATGATATTCAAAGCATAGTTTCCTGAAGAATATTTCCCGAGATATGACGTGAGGCTGAAATAAAAATTTAGACAAGAAATAAAATTTACGATCTATCGTAACGAAGCGTTCTAACGCTTCATTTGATTGATTCTAACGACTCCATCATTGAGGTTTAAGATTTTTTGATATTGATAATAATTGTTATTTTTTTTTTATTTAATTTTTCATATTGAGATTTGTTGATTTTCTGTTCATAACATAGTGTACGTGTACAGGGTTAGTATTGGTCGTAAAAAAAAGTTTAAATGAGCAAAATTGACGTACCTATTTTTCATGGGCATCCAGAATTCAGTACTAGGAAATACAGTTTTCGTAAACCTAAAAATTTGTTCTAAACTATTGTTGTTTTCTAAATGGTACAGTACGTGATCAGGCATTCAAAGTTTTGTGAATCCCACCTTGAAAGTGGTTTTCCGTCTATGATCACTTCAAATGAAAAAGGTTATTTTTCAAATTCGCAATATGATTAAATTAAAATTGATATGATGAATAGTGAGTAGTAAGGACCTCTTGAAATATTGACCTTTGAAATAGCATTTTTAGTGTACCTGGGGCGGACTAATCTTAATTCAGCTTCTTCGAAATGTACTTCTGTAAAATTTTTTACTTTTTCATAAAACTTCACTGCACTTTCACTGGCGCGCATCGACAGATTAGGCTTGAATTTATCCCTACAATGCATAAGAGATTCGAGTTTTCTCTGCGCGCCAGTGAAAGTGCAGTGAAGTTTTATGAAAAAGCGAAGAATTTTACAGAAGTACATTTCGAAGAAGCTGAATTAAGATTATTGGAAAAAGGTTTGAAACACTGTCCGAATATGTTTAATAATAAGGACCTCAAACATTTAGCAGTTAATGTAAAATTAGCTTCAAATAAGATCGAATCTCCTGAGATACAAAACTTTGAAAAATCTGTTTGTGCGAGAATGATATCCAATGCTCGTATTAGACAGGATAAAATCGAAGTTGCCGTTTTGAAACAAATCAAAAAGAAAGCCTCTGAGAATGATCTGATAATTACAAAAGCTGGCAATTACAATTTTGAACAAGACTGATTATTTACAAAAAACAGAATTATTGTTGAACTCTGATAACTTCCGAGAACTGAGAGTTGACCCAACATCGAAATTCCAAAATTCACTCAAAAAGTATATCAAAAATTGCCCAAACGTATTATCTGAAATAACTTTTCCTTTGACGCTAATGAATCCAAGAATACCGCAATTATATGCTCTACCTAAAATCCATAAAGAGAATTGTCCTATGAGACCCATTGTTTCCTATTCTCATGCACCAGCTTCAAAACTCTGTAGATATCTGAATTCTATTTTACCAAAAATGATTCAACATGAACCAATTTACTCCATCAAAAACACAATCCAACTTACAGATGAATTAAAGTCACTGAAAATTCCTCCGAATGCTAGGTTAATTTCGTTCGATGTAGTAAATTTATTCCCATCAATACCTCATACAGAAGTTAAAAATTTAATCAATGAACAGCTTCATAATAATTTTTCCCTCAGTGCAGAATTGATAGATGAAACAAATAAACTTTTGCAGTTGTGTCTTGAACAGAGTTATTTCAAGTTCAATGCAAAATTCTATCTACAGTTGGATGGTCTACCAATGGGTTCTCCTTTATCTCCTCTTTTAAGCGAAGTATTCATGACACATTTGCAAAAGAAAATATTCTCGTCAATTAATAACAATGTGACTGAATTTGTATTATACTGGAGACGTTATGTGGATGACGTGTTTTGTATTTGGACTTGCTCAGATTTTGAGCTTGAATTGTTTTTCCAACTGATTAACTATTTGTATGTGTCGGTCCAGTGCACATTGGAAATGGAAAATGAAAATAAGTCGTTAAACTTTTTGGACATTCAGATAAAAATGTAGTAGAAGATCATATGGAATTTGATGTGTATAGAAAACCTACTTTTTCAGACATCCTTATCCATAATAGTAGTTCACATCCATATAAAATAAAAATGTCAGCTTTTCATTCCCTGGTACACCGTCTAATATCAATACCACTTTCAACAGCTGATTTCGAAAAAGAAGTGGAAGTGTTAAGGACATTGGCATTGAACAATGGTTTCTCCCCCAATATTATAGATGAATTAATTGACAGAAAACAATATCAAAAACTATTATCAAGTATATACCCCACCAAAATTAATAACTGTATTGATAAATTTGCTTATATAAACTATATCCCACAAATAAGCGACAATATTTGTAGTAGATTAAGACGAAATAAAATTGACATTGTATGTACCAACTAGAAAAACTTAAAATCAATGTTTTGTAATGGAAAGGATAGTTAAACAACTTTTGAAAAAAGTGGTATCTATGAAATTTTTTGTGACGAATGCCCAGCTTTTTACATGGGTCAGACTGGCCGTTCTCTTAAGATGAGGGTTGATGAACATGAAAAGTCAATTCTTCAAAACAAATTAACAACTGGTTTATCTGATCATTGTATCACTTGTAACCATTTCACAGATTTTAATAAAACAAGAATATTGCATGAAGGGGGGAAAAAGCAGACGCCTAGATCTTCTAGAAATTTTGGAAATATTTTCTGCGTCCAAATATAAACAACCAATTGTGAACGATCAATTAGATTTCCGCTTATCTCCGGTTTTAACATCTGTTGTTTGATGTTTATTTCTTTGCCTTATGCGTGTACTTTTCAGTCTTGAGAATGGGATAAAACCCGAAACATGTCGACTTATTAGATGTTTAATTTATTAAAATATTGTGAACGTAGTCTTGTGTTTTTATTTTTTCAATTGACCAAAGATGTTTCACCAAGTGTTGAGCGAGGAAACAATTTCGTTAATCAAGGGGCATTTTTCATCAAGAATGGATGTCGCAGATAACAATCACATTCATTTTTATAAGAATTCATTCCATGCCAGTCGGGAGTCCTCTTCAAATTGAACATTATTCTGAATTGAATTGAATATGTAAAAAATGGTTATCGTTGGTTGTCCTCAGCATTTGGACATATGCCGTCGTGGTCTTTCATATAGAATTTTTCGAACACTATAAAATTGTCTCTGACCATGTTTCTCTATCCCTTATAGTTTACACAGCGTCGGCCGTGAAAGCCTGATAAAAACGACTTTTTCATGAAAGCTCAATATTTTTTCTCATTTCTTCGTGACATAGGAATGTGAACTCTACATGAAAACCACCCAAAATATATTTTCTACATTATAGTGAAAGTTTCATCAACGGACATTCACATTTATATTAGTATATGGATAGATTTTCTTCAAATCATACTGGGTAGTTTAAAATTTATTCCAATAAACTAGTTTTTCAGTGGCGTCATTTGGGAGGCCGTATATCCGTAGGGGGATCCGCTAGGAGAAAAAAATTATGGGAATATGTCATATTATTTTTTCAAACTATACATGATACGAATGATGTAAAAAAAAGAATAACGTTAGCAAACAAAAATTTTTACCGCGAAGTGTTGAATTTCAATATTCACAAAAATGAGCTACGACATTCAAACAATGGGAAATCCGAGGGGAAATCACTCCTTCCCATACAACCGTTCACAAAATATATTGGGACTTCTTCTATATTCCCGAAATTCAAATGTCACCGTAATGACATCTCGATGACCTTGGCTGTTCCAACGGGCCTAAATTCAAAATCTGTTATAACGTTCATTCAAAAATATTCGGTGTCAAGTAGGCTACTTGGAAAAAATGGCACGTTGGGATCAAAGATTATAGAGTATGAAGATAAGAAACGAAGCGACTACAGTGATGTCAGCGACATCTGTTTTTCAAAAGTAAGAGATTAGAGTAGATTCAATAGAGATTATCAGTAGGCTGTTGTCAATTTTGAGAGAAATACTTGAATAAATATTTTTGCTGAATGATGATTGCATTTTCTAGCGTATTTTCCACTGAAATAACTCGAAATCTGCAAGAGTAGCACCTAGCTCACTACATAATTTTGGTTTGTGTGTTTTTCTGTTATAAATTTTGTGTTAGAAACTGGCCGACATTCGAAATACATGGTGATTAATCGCAGAAATAATAGAAAGAATAATCTTGAATGTGAATTCTTTTCATTACCAAAGAGAATGGAAATGTAAGTTTTGAAACTCGTATCATGTAACTAGCTAGTTCATTGTTTTTTATTTTCAGTGTTGTCAAATGGATAGAGGTTTCGGGGCAAAAATATATTGTTTTGGATAATTTGTTTGCGAACCGAATTTTGTTCGGTCTCATTCATTAGATCAATAAATTCCACTCATAGAGGCAATGGTGGTCAGAAGAACGACTTATAGAGGTGGTGGTTCTTTTGACGACCCTTCCAGCAGTTCGACTCATCTACTAGACCCTCTAGACTCATTGAGGTGAAAATACACTGGGTAAGATATGTATGAATCGGGTCCAGAACAACTGTTTGACTTATCGATGTTCGATTTATCGAGAGTTCATTCACAATAAGTTCTTGAAATTGTTATGATAATTCTCTAATATGTGAACAAATTTTTGAAATGTACTCAATTTCATAATTATTGTATTGCAGTTGATTTTACACAATCATTTCAAATAAAAATATAAAGAATCCAGAAGCGTATTTCATTTGATTCAAAGCAATATGCAGAGAAAAGATCATCCTGTTCAAAAAGCAGAGCCCTGCTTTTTTCTTGTCGATCAGGATATTTTTTTAAAAGCTCGACAAAGTATTCAATTAAATGAAAATTTATGAGAAATGTGTTTCGAATTTCGCGCCTATTCTATTAAAATAGTTTTCTGTACTAAATAATGTTTTCAGCGTCATCTATGTGTCACAAGTAAGAAACTAGCCAAAAATCGTAGTCGGATTTTAGTACCACAGATACAAGGGCGTTTCCTATCTTTCTAACTCTATAATCTTTGGTTGGGATATTTTACTTGACAGTTATTATTCAGAATGTAGGTGCCACCGATAATATTGCATAAAGATACTCCAGTATTTTCTGACGAAATGCACAGGGTATTTTTTAAGGGAGAAGTTTTTTTTGACAGGTAGTAGAACTCATCAAAATCAATCATTCAAACTTCCATATTGCTCACCTGTTATGAATCAATGCCGCGTTTTAAGGAAGTTGAACATCAAATAAAATACTCACTCGACTTTTTTGCGATCTGTTCGACGCACTTAAATTTTTAGTAAACATGTAGAATTATTTTTCAACTTCTATCTGGCGATTTTTTCTGAGAGAAATAGTTAATTCCAAAGTGGGGACAGAAAAATTTCTTTGTTAAACAAATCCAGCGATAAAACTCGTCTAAATTGTTTTCATGAATTGGTCGTAATGATCATTGTTCGATCAAATTGAATTCATCATCGAATTCGATCAATTTGAATCATATCAACAGGTCACTATTGGAATAAATCTGCAGCATATTTCAAAACTGATGTTCGAACATAATCAATATAGAAGAAGTTTCAATACGTTCGAGTCAGATTTGGACTTGGCATTTCTCACATTTGCGGGTAACTCTGGTTCAAATAAATTGAAAAGAGTGAATATTCAAAAGGTTTTCATGTTGATGAGGTCTATTACCTGTCAATACAAAGCGTTACATTTGAAGACACCGTATGTATTCAGATTGATTAGAGAAAAGGATTGTATCTAATTTAATAATTTAGATTTCATCAAACAAATGTTCATATTTTACATCTATATTGGGGACAAGCTATATTCCCCGTATAGATACGTAAAAAGCTTTCATTCTCTTTCAGTTATGCGTGAATGGTACAAAATGAATACGTTGGACGATGGTAAACAAGCATATATGAATTCCCTCATAGGACGAAGTTAAAGCTTGTCTTCCTAATGCATCACACCATTCCACTTGAAAAAGCGATAAAATAACCTTTGAGATATGCCACCTGTTGACATCTGCTCTGAGGGTGTACCAATATACATTGTTGCCATTTACGGAGGAGGATACGTCTTTCGAGTCTCTCAGAGTTATTCATCCATATATGGCGCAGCACACTAGCGCCCGTGATATATACCCGAACTAAAAGATTGTTCAGTACATAAACAGGGTGCCTTGTGACCTCAAAACGATTTTTTGATATGTTGATCCTTGAGTCATCCTGATTCCAACAAGCTAAAAAACAAGGCGATACGTTGTCACCTCCGAAATCGGAGGTGACAGCGCTATATATGAGGTCAGAGCGTAAAACGAGTTTCTGTTTTGGAGGTGAAAATGACCCTTTATAACTATATATATATATATATATATATATATATATATATATATATATATATATATATGGATTTCAGCTACTGAGCAACTCCGAGCATATGCAACTATTAATACATCTTAATATTTAAAGAGTTGCCTTACAGTTTATTTCAATCCCAAGTGATTGTACATTCATGTTTGATATTATGAAACAAGAATGGTTTTCAGTTTTTTTAGGAAACATTTTTCCTTCACGCCACTAGGCAAATTTTCGCCATTATAGAGATCATCCATCAGGTCGAGATCTCCTCCTATCTGAAGGACATACTGCTCGATCCTTCTTTAGTGTTAAGGGTCTCAACAATAAAAGAACGGCTAGGAAATAATTGATTCAGGTGTTCCTTGATTTTGTCTACAGTGGTATTCAATTCCACTCTCCCTATATGTAGCCATAGCCTTGGCTTTATTCCTGTGAATGTTTGTTGGTTCTTATCATCCTATCTCCTACTATTTTTACTTCTGTATTCTTTTTATTATTTGTTGCAGAGTTTTTGGCCTTCTGGATCGTCAATTTGTTTCTCCTGTTTGAAACATCAGCTGGTTTCTTATTGTTTACTTTGTTCATGTCGACTTTCGTATCACGATCGGTCATTCATCTCAGATGTTGTATTACTCATCGATATTTTATCTGAGACAATATGTTCCTCATGATAAAGGTTTCCTGGAGATTCACGACGTTATAGAAATTCATTGATATGTGATTTCTTGGGTTATTTCTATCTCCTTCTAACAGGTTAATTTTAAAGAACAAAAGTTTATTCTTATCATCCATTTCAGAGACGAGTCTTTTGAGAAGTTGTTTTCGCTCAAGAGTCTATCATTTTCACGAGGAGTCAATTCTGCTATCATATTTTCACTCGATTTGCTTAGTACAGTTGCATCAATCACGGTTTCCGCAGATGTGTTAAGATCTTCCACTATTTCATTTTCTGATTATTTTTATGTTCCTGCAATTCACAGCACTTAATATGCATTTCGTCAATTTGCACAATATCACTATAGTATTTCAAGCAACCCAGATGCATAAGCGTTCCCCAATTTACACACTGCAATCCCGAATTGGGCGTATTATGGTATTTCTTACATTTTTTGATCGCAAGTGCACTAGTTCGCTTCTTCTTGTCAGCCATGTTGAAACCATAATTCATATTTTAGATTCTTTAGACTTTCTGAGAATATTCTTGATGATTTTGACCGAACTTTCTGATTGACCATTCGATTGAGGATGATAAGGACTACAAAAGACCAGTTCAATATCCCTATCAAACAAAAATGATTTAAATTCAAGTTAATTGAAAGGTGAGCCACCATGCCACCATGTTAAACTAGTTGCATCGGAATTCCTTGACGAGCAAATATTGACTTGAGACTGACTATCACTTTTTGGGCGGAATAACCATGATCTAATAAAGCTATTTTTATATGAATAGATTTAATTATCAAAATCAAGGAAATCCAACCCAACTTGTTACCAATGAAAATTCGTTATACTATACCTTTGTAGTAGCTCTCTTTGATAAGCAGACCTAAATTTTGCACATACAGTAGAACCCCGATTATTCGATTCCGGTTTATCCGGGCGGCGGATTTTCCGTGCGACATTTTATATTGATGAGCCGTGCGCGGATTATCCGTGCCAGGCGGTTAGATCAGAGGTTTACAAAAAACGCCCAACTAACTGCACAGACATTTGTTTCGGGGCATCCCCATCAACATTTTGGTACATTTACGACTAAATTTATCCCTGCATTTCTCGTCAACTGCTGTACTGCCTGACCAACTCGTGAATGTGAACAAACACAATGCATCGTACCGGTGCTATTGAAAAACGTAAGCGCAATGAACAAAAAATGAAAATAATAATTTTGTTACTTGTGTAAAAGCATCTCTTCTTCTTGGAATATAGTGATTCACTAAATAAATTGTTATGAACAATGAAAACTAATGATTTCGATTATCCGTGTTTTCGATTATCCGGCGAAGGCTCGGTCCTGGCAGGCCCGGATAATCGGGGTTCTACTGTACTGAACATTGATCTATTAAATTTTTGAATTGATTTGACATATTAGGCCAATAAAAAAGATTCTTTAGTCAAATTGAGACAATTATTGTGACCCTGATGATCTTCACGTATTTTCTGAAGAATTTCGTTTTGTATTGCCATCGGGACAATTAATTTAGTTCCTTTAAAAAGCAAAGTTTTGATCTCATGTATTTCATTTCGAGAATTCCAGAAGGGTTTCGCAAGAACATGCGTTTTTTTTTAGAATTGGGCCATCCTCCATAATAGTATTTTCTTAGAATTCTCAATGATTCATCTGACTCGGTGCTCTGACATAATTATTGAGAGATACAAAAATACAATACATATTGAAATAAGAAAGGACCTAGCTGGGGTTTATGAAAACGGAGGAAAACCATACAGGTCTGTGGTATGATTAAATGAGGAAAGGAAAAATCCCTGACCTCACCCATGTTAGAAAAAAAAATTTACTAAAACTATCATATCAGAGCATCTTGGAGGACATATACGTTATCAGAAGAACATCTTTATGTAGTTCCTCTATGGGCAGCAGAGAAAAACAGACTCTTCACCAAACTATCGAAAATTCTACATCTGAAATGAAAAAGACAAAAACAGAAAAAACTAGCTATTTATAATCAATTGAATGGCTTTTGAATTAACCACCCATTGCAGAAATTTCTTCTTCATAAATAAGTTATGACAGAAATGTCACAATGTTTCAAAGAAATGGAAAAACCCAATCAATTTCCCCTTTTTGAATTGCTAAAAATGAGAAAACTCATAACACAACAAGCTAAACCGTATTTTGGACTAAGTGAAAAATCAATGAGTACATAACTTTCAATGGTCCTACTTCACGAAGAAGTTCCTCTATTGCCATGTGGTTTTCTTAGAAGATCTCAACACCAGGTTCAGTGGCTACTTTCGGAACGTTATCACTCTTGTCCTTCGAATTCCTCCAATATTCAAATTTGAATTCTCAGCCTTGCTCCCTGATCGTGAGGGGTTCTTTCGAACCAGGTACGACCATCCTAGTGATGATTTTTCGGAACTTCAGATGTTTGGAGACCCCTACAGGACCCTAGTGAAACGAAATCATCATCAATAATCAATTATCTTATATATAACACAAGAAAACAGAATATTTTTCAGGACGAAAAATTACGACATAATCCGAGAATTGTCAAAATGACATGTCATGTCATATTGACATGATATGGTCTATCAGATTCATAATCTGGAATGAAATTGTCTCTCAATGCAGCCCCTGACAAAGTATCACAAATATACATATGTTCTCCTGGTACATAAGTGACATCTAATTCATAATCTTGTAAGGCTAACATCATTGTTAAATCTGGCAACGCCGCCCCTATCGGCAATTTGCGAACTGTAAGGTTACAGTGGGTTCGGAAATTACCGATTTTTGAGAAGGGATAAAAAAGAGTGGGGAGAAAGACGTAAAACGAGCAGAGACGGACGAAAAAGTCTCTTCTTGTTATTCTACGGTGGTGAACGTACACGAGTAAGTACTTTTGTGAAATAGATGTTAAACTGTTTTTGTGAATAAAATATCTAGACTGTTTTAAAGTGCTTCTCTTATTTTACCCACCCGAAAATTACCTATCCGAGAACAAAAAGTCCTAAGATTTTATCTTTTGATTTCAACAACTGGCGACCGTGACAGGACTTCGTGATTTTGTATCGGAATTTAGAGGTAAATTATTTTCGTGTTGGGTTGAATATTCGTGCCGTGAAGATGAATGCTAAGAAGAGGACGATCCGCCGCATTTCTTTCACCAAGGCCCTCAGATCCTTGAACACCTTGTTGGTTGAAGGAAGTTTGAATACTGTGGGCATCAAAGCAGCTTTTGAATTGCTGGTGGTAAAATACCAGGAATTAGAAGAAGTTTCTAAGGCGATTCTGGAAGAAATGTTCGCTGGGGAAGACATTGACGAGGACGACCTAATGAAGACCGCCGAGGACAACGATGCGTATGAAAGCCAATTCATAGCGGCGAAATGCCAGTATGAGGTTAGAATGGCTTCAATTGAAGAAAAGGCCCAAAGCGTACGCAGCAGCGAAAATTCGACTTGCAGAGCGAGGTGCAGTCTTCCAAAAGTGGAGCTTGCCAAATTCAGCGGGGATATTCGGGGCTGGTTGAAATTCTGGAGTCTCTTCAGCAAGATCCACGAGGACGCTGGACTGCGTGATGAGGACAAGTTCCAGTATTTGATGCAGTCAATGGTGCCGGGATCCAGAGCAGCTGAATTGGTGAATAGTTACCCTCCGGTCGGCGAAAACTACAAAAAGGCAATCGAAGGTCTGCAGAAACGTTTCGGGCGCGAAGACCTACAAATAGAAGTTTATGTGAGGGAACTTCTGCAATTGGTGTTAGAAAACGCCGTTTTGAAGAGAAAAGTCGTCCTCGCCTCCCTCTATGACCGAATCGAGTCATACATTCGGGCACTAGAAACTCTCGGCGTAACCACGGATAAGTGCGCGGCGATGCTTTATCCGTTAGTTGAATCCTCGTTACCAGAAGACTTATTGCGCGTGTGGCAGAGGTCTAACAATTCCGCAGAAAACGGTAACGTAGGAAAAGCGTCGGATGTGTCGAAAACGCGACTAGACGGACTTATCCGTTTTTTGGAATCCGAGGTCCAAAACGAGTTGCGGATATCAATGGCGGTGAAGGGATTCGACATAGGCGGTAAGTCGGAACCAAGGCCGGAACGTGAGCCAAAAGCAGAAAAGAACTTTCCGAGTGCGCGGAATCTGCTTGCGTCGGTAGTAAAAAAGGACACTTGCGTTTTTTGTGATAAGACTAACCACAACAGTGAGCGGTGTTTCAGAGCTAAGAAAATGTCATTAGCGGAAAAGCAAGAGGTGGCAAAAACAAAACGAGTTTGTTTCGGTTGCTTGCAAAGCGGACATTTGAAGAGGCATTGTGAGAAAAAAGTAAAATGCTCAAAGTGCGGTAAAAGACACGTGGACATAATGTGCTCTGGACAAAAAAGGCGAACTAGTTCGCGATCTAGTTCGGAAAGCTCCGTAAGTGCGGTTAATATCCCGGAAGAATGCGCTTTAGCTTCATCAGCTGAAATCCCCGCGACGTTCATGCAGTCTCTGAGAGTGCGGGTGCGAAATGACTCGAAAGATGTGGTCGTTCGTGCGTTGATCGACACGGGGTCGCAAAACTCTTATGTCTTGAATGAACTGGCTGAAGATTTAGGCTACAAGCCGCGAGGGCATCAAGATATGGTGCATTTACTGTTCGGCGGGAGTAAATCCGATGTCGCGACGCACCCAAAATTCAAAGTTCGTGTCGGGAATCTAGATGGGACTTACTGGTGCAACTTTGAAGCGCTCGGAGAACAAATAATTTGCTCTAACGTACCAAGTGTACAAAGAGGTGCGTGGTTGAAAGAGCTGAAAGATCGCGACGCAGACATCACGATAAGCGACGTCGATAGTAAAGAAGAGTTCGTATCCATTCTCATTGGCGCCGATATAGCAGGAAAGTTGCTGACGGGACGGGTGCACCAACTAGAGAATGGATTAACAGCTATCGGAACTTATCTTGGATGGACGTTGATGGGAAAAGTGCCTTCAAAGAAGAAGATCATCAAAAAAGAAGCAAACCTAGCCGTTGTAGCCATCTCCATGTTGACGCAGGACTTACGTCAAAGGTTCCGTAATGAATATTTGGGAGCCTTAAGCTACCCCAAACGAAAGAAAAGCGTCGATAAGGAAATACGGGTTGGAGACGTTGTTCTGATAGGGAGTGATAATTCCAGGCGTATTGATTGGCCATTAGCCCGGGTAAAGAAGTTCATAGTAGGATCAGACGGTAATGTGCGTGTGGCAAAACTGACCACAGCGTCAGGGGAAATAACACGTCCTGTTCAACGTCTGTATCATCTGGAATTGAATTCGTCGTTTGGGGACGAAAATAATCTGGCGAACGCGCCTGTCTCAGTTAAAAAGAACGTGAGACGCAAATTTGAAAATGTCGAAAGAGATGACGACAATGGAGGCGAACATATTGAAATGACGCGAACTAAAAGCGGGCGTATTTCGAAAAAACCTAGACGCTTAGAGTTGTGAAGCTCATTTTTTTATTGCTGTTTTTTTGTATTCTGTTGATTGATTTTTTATTATTGTGTTGTTATATTATGTTTGTACTTATTCGTGTGTGTAGGAATTGTTTTTGTATTTTGGCAAATGTCCGTATCTCGCAAAGTTGAGATGTCCTCACTCTTTTCGCGTGTGGGGAGGATGTTAAATCTGGCAACGCCGCCCCTATCGGCAACTTTGCGAACTGTAAGGTTACAGTGGGTTCGGAAATTACCGATTTTTGAGAAGGGATAAAAAGAGTGGGGAGAAAGACGTAAAAGGAGCAGAGACGGACGAAAAAGTCTCTTCTTGTTATTCTACGGTGGTGAACGTACACGAGTAAGTACTTTTGTGAAATAGATGTTAAACTGTTTTTGTGAATAAAATATCTAGACTGTTTTAAAGTGCTTCTCTTATTTTACCCACCCGAAAATTACCTATCCTAGAACAAAAAGTCCTAAGATTTTATCTTTTGATTTCAACAATCATTCTTTGTGATCTAGCAGGAATATCAAAATGAACTTCTTGAGAAGATATACTAACAATTTATGATCTGTATAAACTGTGATTTTATGACCGAAAATATATTGATGAAATTTGACACAACCAAATTTTATGGCAGATAGTTCCTTCTCAATCTGGGCATAGTTCTTCTGTGAAGAAGTGAGAGTTTTTGAACTGTAGGCTATTGACGATTATTTTGCATATCGAACGCCCCAATAGCAGTGTCGGATCCTCCATGCATTCTTTACAAATATGTTATTTAATTTTTTTCGTTGTGAGAATTAGAAAATATCAAGGTTGTTGTCAGTTAATATCAGTTGACAAAAAAATGAAAATCGATAAGAAATTTTGGAGCTTTTTGATATATTTTAAGACATTTCAGCACAGAACTGATCAAGCAGATTGTGAACTATCAACAGACAAAACTAAAGGTAAATCAGGATCGTAGTGAGTTATTACTGGGGATTTCGTTATAACATCTTTCAGATTAATGAATGCATTTTTACAATTTTCATCCCACATTTATTGACTGTTTGATTTCAATAAATTTCTTAGTATTTCTGTTCTTTGTGATGAAAGGACCCAGAAAATTATTCATTCCTAAAAATCTTCGAAGTTCTTTACTGTTAGAAGGAGAAGGTAACTTCGCTTCTATTTTTTTCACTATCGACTTTGATACCAGTTCTACTGAATATATGGCCTGAGGAACAAATCCGAGACATACAGTACAAAGAGAAGTGATCCCAGCACTGAACCCTAAGGAACTCCACTTTAAACAGGTCTAGAGGATGAGAGGGCATTACCAACTCGAACCTTAAATGATCGATCAATTAGAAATGCCCCAATCCAACATAGTAGATGGCCACGAATTCTAAGACATTTGAGTTTTTCGAGGAGAAGTTTATGTGGCACACGATCGAATGCGCGAAAGGAGTTTAGATATACGACATGAACTGGACAGGATCTATCTAGAGATATAGACCAGGAATTTACAGCTTCAGGTAGGTAAGTGATAACAGAACGTACTGGCAAGAAACCATGTTGACAGTCTGGAATAAGCGAGTTGGAGAGGGCAAAATGAAGCACTTTGACAAGAATGATTTTTTCACAAACTTTGGCTACGATTCGGACCAAACTGATGGGGCGATACTTGGCAGCATGACGCTTGTTTCCCCTCTTGAAGATTGGTGTAACCATTGCACTGCGCCAGATGGAAAGCAGACGAGAAGTTCCGAATGAACGTGAGTATATATGAGAAAGGGGATGAGAAAGCAGCGTTGCACATTCTTTCAGCCATTTTGCAGAGAAGGATGTGATGGACATTCTGACATATCTGAAAAACTTCGTTCAATGTTGCCGTAATTTTCAATACAGTGTTTGAAACATTCCATGCGTTAGTCTATCGCATAATATTGCGCCAAAATTTTTTCTTGTGTTTAGCATTGCCTTTTATATGGACCGCAGAGGAACCACACAGAGCCAATCACTTCAGCATCCATTTCTGAAGTGTTTAATAAACTGGTACTGAAGTGTTTACTAAACTGGTACTTCAGTACCAGTTTAGTAAACAATTTTCTGTATGCCGTTTTATTCTTTTTCCTATTAACTTCAGTTAATAGGAAAAAGAATAAAACGGCATACAGAAAATTCCTTGCCTTTACGGAGGCCACTCCAAAAACATTGGCACTGAAGTGTTTACTGAACTGGGCGGTATGACTGCCCTAACTAACGCCAAACTAACGATGCTGTGTGAACGCTGCCAACGCGCGTTAAACGCAATGCCAAACGCCTAATGTGTAAAAGGCTTTTCTGACGATCCCAAGGCAACGCCTTTTTTTAGAAAATTCTAGGAATATGAAGAATTTTATGTTCAGAGTGGATTGAAGTTATAGAAAGAACGGACAGGACTGCGGTCAGCAGGCGTAACTGGCTGTACCGTCTACTTCGTTACGATGGCTACCCATCAGATGACAGAGCGGCAGGCTAAATAATTTTATTATTGTTATTATCATTATTGAAGAAAACTATCAACCCGAAAAATGGAAATTAATCAATAAGGTACTTTTTGCTCCAACATTTATTGTATGATTTTAGCTCTCTTTTTCATAAGAATATATATATACATAAATATATATTTACATCTCCGAACATTATGGCTTCAAACCATATCCCAACCATTGTGGCGTCACATAGAACGAGAAGACCTGTGTCAGTTCTGATTCGTGTATATTCAACAGAAACGGCAAATTAAGCACCCTCTTCACGATGAATACCGTACGATGAGAAAATAAATATACAAATTTTTGATGTCTAGCATATATTATGGCTTCATTATAACTTCCTCAGATATCAGATATATGAAAAGTATTTCAAAATATCCTGTATTTTGGAAACAATGTATTTTATTTTTTGTTCGAGAACCATTTTCATGAAGTGAACTAAAAAAACACCTTGTCCATTGCGAAGTAATTTTTCATCAAACTGGAATGAGCATTGTCGACTTATGATGATGATCTTCTTAATAGTAACAATACATTTATTTTATAGATGAGAATAATGATGATGAAAATGAGAAGGATGAATTAGCGGAAAGTATGTCGATAAATATTAATGTAGATTTCAATTCATTTGGAAATAGATCAATTGACCTTTGAAATTCGCCAATGTGAAAAAAAAAATTTGAACGTATTTTTCTTCCTATTTACAAGAAGTTCGTAATTTTTGTAGAGAGAGAAAACACACAAATTTCTTTTCAAAATCCTTTATACCGTTTGTCATAAAACAAAAAAGAGGAGGATATGAATTTTTTTTTATTTCGAGGCGAATGTTCACAGATATTACTTAGTCGTTAATGATGAAGTAGTCTGAACAAAACGAAATTTTCTGAAACCTATAACCAACCGATCATTCCGAATTCATAGCGGGAGTTAATCACTTCCAAATAAACTATAGGGTATCCAAATTTAAGTTAGAGGGTGTTTCTATTCAGAACAAGTCGTGTTGAAAAATATTCGGATTTTTTACATTTTCTTCAAATATATTAATTGTGTATTTAGTTGAAGAACTCGATGAAAAAATGTCAAGAAATACAATTAACTTCATGGAGTCCTGAAATGCACCGTAAAGGCGCTAGTTAGTCATTTATTTATTTATTTATTTTTATTTATTTATTTAAGGAACACATACAGGACGAACCCTAAGTTGTATTCACAATAGATTCAACAACTAAATACAAAAAAAAAATGCTGCATCGTAATACAATAAAAAAAACATTTTTTCCTAAGATATTCAAAATAGAACCAAATGTGAGAAGAATAAAAAAAAACCTTACCCACTAATGCGATAAATAATAATTTCTAGTATTTTTAACAAAAACACTGAGAGACGAAGAGAAAATATCAATTACAGTCAAGTTGGCGATACTGTTGTAGGTTTTGCAACATCTATGCAGTGGCGAATTGAGGTAATATCTAGTTCCAGCAAAATCAGAATAAAATAGGTATTTTTGTCTACTGTTGTAACTCGGGACATTGAAAAATAGGGAGTTGTTAATATCCGATGAGTCTATAAAATTATTGACAACTTTGAAAATGAATTTTAAGTCATTAATTTGTCTTCTGTCTTCGAGCAACAATATATTGAGTTTCTTCCTAATGATGTTACGGTCACCAACAATACAGGGAAAGAACTTCCTGTTCACATAATCGATAAATCTATTTTGAGCTGATTCCAATTGTTTTATATAAATGTTGTACTGGGGATTCCAAATTACAGAGCTAAAGTTGAGAACGCTATTGACATATGCCATATATAGGCTTCGTAAACTTGACAGACTTTTAAATTCAAAACATGTCAGTATAAGAAATCCCAAATTTTTATTAGCTCTTTTAGAAACATGCAAGATGTGCCGGTCAAACAACATCTTTGAATCGAAAATTACACCTGAATCTTTTATTTCGAAGACCCTTTTCAATGAATTGTGAGAAATATGATAGTCAAAATTGATAATTTTTCTTTTTCGAGTAAATGAGATTTGAAAGCACTTCTTGAAGTTAATAATGATGAAATTCTCTTCACAATATCGAAAAATGGCATTCAGATCGATTTGCAGGTGATTCACGTCCTGTATATTATCTACACACTTATACACTTTGAGATCATCAGCGTACATCAGAAATTTACTATGATTAAAACATGCAGATATATCGTTGATGTATAAATTGAACAACAGGGGTCCAAGGTGCGATCCCTGAGGAACACCTGATGTTGCAATGGCGTAATTGGATCGATACTGACCAACAATCACCGCCTGCTTGCGATCGACAAGGTATGACCTGATCCATTTCAGGAGACCGTCGTTCATACCGATCCCAGCAAGCTTACGAATCGAAATATTATGATCTATTTTATCAAAAGCCTTGCTGAAATCGGCGTAAACGGCGTCTACCTGTCGGCCCTCATCCATACTCCGCAGAATAAACTCCGTATAAACAAAAAGATTACTCTCCACTGATCTCCTTCTCACAACATTAAGAAGACTTTTAGTATCGAAAAAAAGAAAATCGAAATTAATTGACTCGAAAACTTTTGCAATTAAACAGAGCTTAGAGATAGGGCGATAGTTTTCTACTAGTTGTTTATTACCTGATTTAAATATTGGTGTAATGTTAGCTATCTTCCATATATTTGGAACATGACCCTCGGTCAGGGATTTATTGAACAGCAGGAAAAGAGGTTTGTATATGGTATTAGCGCAATTTTTGAGAATACAAGTGGGTATATTATCCGGTCCGGACGGTTTATTAGGAAGTTCACGCAATTTACGCAAAATTGACTCTTCATCTATTCGATATCGAGAAGAAACACCCGAAATCGGATTCGAATTGGAAGGCACTGAACAAATGGCATTATTAACGGAATTATTCGAAGGATTGAACACCGATGAAAAATATTCTGAAAATATATCACATATATCCTGACCATCGGTCATTAATTTATCATTCGATTTGATGGCATTTATAGAGACTGAATTGTGTCGTTTCGATTTTACGTACTGCCAAAGATGCCTTGGGTCGGATTCAATAGTTTTTTCACAGTATTCTATGTAGTTGGAATAATCTTTATTTATTAAATATTTTGAGCGGCCCCTTAAAAGCTTGAACGTAAGATAATCTAATTTATTACCGAACCTCTTCCACCGATCATGATACTTTCTCTTCTCTCTTATCGCCTTTATAGTACCTATAGTATACCAACTGGGAAAATTACAATATTTTCTTCTTCCAGGTGGAACATGACGTTTGATAGTGTCGTTAATGAAGGAATAAAAGATATCAGTGCATTCTTCAGTGCTCAAGCCTGAGAACAGAGCCTCCCACTCAACTTCAGAAATATTCTTGTTTATAGCGTCAAAATCCACTTTGGAATAATTCAATGATTGAACATTGTTTTGAAGTTTATAATTTTTACGCGAGTGTAACTCAATTCCCAGATCGAATTCTAAAGTACTGTGATTGTCATCTTCGGTAACCAAAGGTGACATACTCAAATTCAAATTAAAAATGTTCAAGTTATTGGCAAATATTAAATCAAGAATATTATTTGACTTGTTAACAAAATTATTAAATTGTGACAATCCACAAAATGAGACAGTGTCAACAAACAAGCAAGAATCAACACCGCTGAAACCCGTGGGAAAACAGTTCCGATTCACTACATCAAGTTCCCAAGTGATATTCGGTAAATTAAAATCACCACAAATCACGAAGTCACTTCCTGGGTTCATAGTCAATATGTCGCTCAGTTTTGAACAGAATACATTCAATGCTAATGAATTAGATGGTGGAATGTAAACACGACAAATGTGTAGCTTACGGCTGTTGTTACCGTTAGGAAAGATCGTCACCCACAAATCTTCAGCGCCCGACGACCAGGAATCCCGCTGAGAACTCCGAAAAGTCCCGTCCACCGCGATCAGGACACCGTCACCCTCCTGTTTATTTGAGGCTGTAGTTTCACGATCACGACGGTAAACATTGTAGGAATCGCAAAAAAGTTCACTAGAGGACACTGAACTATTGAGCCAGGTCTCACAAAACATGCTGTTCGCAAGATAAGGAATTCCGGAATACCTCGTTTATTTTCGATTTCAATCCACGCACATTTTGGTAAAGAAATGAAACAGATTTATCCATTGCTGACAAGGAATCCAAAGAGTAAAGGCACCCACACAGTACCGATTAAAATCACTACTACTACTGGAACCTGTTGATGTCGTCCATTGAAGTCAACTTAATAACCCTGGATGTCTCGTCTTTTCTAGCATACACACATCCATTTTTAACCCAAAACGAATTTATATTTTTTTATCTTGGCAACATCTTTGGCTTGCTTCAGTATGGCTTTCATATTTGGTGTCAAGTGTTCGTTTATGAACATATTATTAGAGATATTCTCAATAGCTATACCCTTGATTTCGGTATTTTCGCTGTTTTTGCGCTTTATCTTAGCTGCTGCCAAAATGGCATCCCTCTTATATTGTGACGAAAATTTAATTAGGATTGGTTTGGGTTTATTTTCAATAGTTGTATTGATGCGATAGACAGTATCGACATCACAACGAGATACTGGGTATTCGATATGTTCAGCTATCTTCTCCACGATATGGAATAAATTTTCTCCTGGCTTAGTTGGTACACCCTGTATTTCAACATTCTTAGAACGAAGCTGTTGTTCCAGCATTTCCACTCTATTGTTCATCTGTTTCATATCCGACTTTAATTTTGTGTTCTCCTTAGATAGCTTCTCGATTACGTCCATACGGTCGCCGAGTCTCTTCATCGTAGCTTCGAACGTGGTTATTTGGTCGCTACAAAAATTTACGGAATCCATAACATCACAATATTTTTTGTTTAGATGCATCATCTCATTCTGGATATTTTGGACGATCTTCAGAGTTAGAGCAGACGTCTGATCCTCAGATTTCTGATTTTCCTCATTCGAGGTCGCTTCGCCCACCCATCCCGGGGTCACGCTTTCGTCCCTACAGCCAGGGCACATCCACTGAACACCCGGAAGTTGAAAACTCTCCACAAGATTTCGCGATAAATTCACACATTTACCATGGAAAAAATTTCCACATGATCCACACACTAATCCAGGGGATTTGGAACTCGATCGACCTGTACATCTGTGGCAGGTCGCCATCCTTTCCTATTCAAATATATTAGATAGTCCTCGTCTGTGTGGTAATCTTTAGTATCGGGCCGATATCGTGCGTATGGTCCACGCAAACACCTGTTGACCGCTGAATAATTCACCACTATTCAATAGACGGAATATCGGAAAATTCTCCCCCAGGCTTGAACTCAGTCGTCTAAATATATGATACGAGTGTTAGATGAACGTTTCTTTATACTTTGATGTAAAATTCAAATTGAAAAGGTCCAGATTCTTCACAAAAAACAATCGTATTCGAGAGAGCACTACAAACGCGTGTCGACTCGACAGATGATTGAATCATAGTCCTTTTCTTTGATTCCGATTTAAAACTGGATGATCTAATCAAAAATTCCAAGTTTTTTTCATTCAAATCTCCCCTATTATCACTAAACGATTTATTTCATTCGAAAACATACATGTACTGAACGTCTAATGAGTTCGTACAATTATATCGAGTATTTGTGAAGTTTGGAAAGTTATGGTCCATCTTAGGCCTGAGTTGGTAAGAAGTTTCTATCATATTGTCATTTACAGTCACTCCCTGAAATATATGAACAGTAACCGTATATCCTCACTCAAGAGCTGTGTAAAGAAAGACAATTTCTTCATATACAAGAAAAAAAATTATAACTAAAACTTGCTCATTGCTTCTATAGTGTATTCTCCTAACGTGCAAATACCAAATCTGAGGTCCACATTACGAAGATTCAATCAAATAATTATAAATAAAGAACCATTACTCTCATTCCGAAATTTTCATTACTTTTTTTCCATATACCTACTCATTTTGCGATTACTGTTAAAGATATGATAGCGACAAGAGAGTGAGCTCTAATACATACAGGCGATCCAGATGTCCAATTCATAATGAAATTCACTCATGTTGTTTGTGAAATATTGACATTTTAGAAAAAAATTGAAAAATCTACACTTAGTAACGAACATATCTCCTGATGCTAATAACAATAAGAATAATAACAATTCACGGCATATATTTAAAAATACCACTAGCTCACCTACACATTTGAGAAAGTACAATGCAAGTTTGACAAGGAACTTGAAATAATTCGGTCGGAATTTGAGGGTACCGCTTTCGAGGAAACCAAGCCTATAGTTATTTGAAAATTAGTCTGATGTGCCCAGGAACTTAATTGAGGTTTATTCTAATTTAATTAAAATTGGGAAAGTCATTTCACGATGTGGGAGCAAGACAGACGTGTAGCTAGTAAATCAGACGCACTTACAGCTAGTACAAATGTTGCTACTTGTGAGACCGTCAAACTCGTGTAGCTCTTGTCGAAAAATGCTACAAAAACATCAGAAAAATTCTCCATTCTCAGAGAAATTTTTTCAAACAAATAAGCCCACATTCATATAATTAATATCTCGATAATTAATATCTCGATCTTATCTGATCATATTTTACATTACATGATACAGGGTGTCCCGGGAAGAATGCGACTAACGGATACCATGAATTAATGTCATCATGCTGGACTCGTATCAAGAGATTTGAATTGCCTGAGTGCATTCGTTTGGTGTATACAGGGTGGTGTTCATCTTATGAGTGAAATTTCACGGTTTAATATCTCTTGAACTAATCGAATAAAAGATTTCAAGTTTTGTCACCTTTTACTATCGTCTTCCTCCAATATTTCTGGAACAGAATAAATCACATCCAGACTTGGAAAATTTCAACCTTTTCTTATTTTCGCCTATTTTCGTGAATATTGGATCACCTTGTACGTGGACACTATGTTTCGTTTCCGTGCCACAAAGAAATAATCACTTCATAATAAAAATTCAAAATTTCTGCTTGGCACCGTCATACAGGGTATTCAGTACACATTCTCTTCTAGAAATTTGGAACTTATTGATGAAATTATCTCAAATTTTATAGTTTTGTCGTTCTTTACGACTGCCCTCCTTGAATTTTTCCCACATTCAAAAAACAAAAACGGACTGAATATGACTTATTCGGTTGTATAAATATTGAAAAAACGCGATAGTAAGTGTGATTTAACTTCGAAATTTGATATCATTCGATCGAGTAGTTCAAAAGTTATCGAACTTGGAAATTTCAATAATATCCCTGTATACCCCAATCGAAGGCAGGCAGGCGATTTAAACCTCTTGATATGAGTCCAGTCTGATATGACATAAATTCATGGTATCCGTTTGTCGCATTCGTCCCGGGACACCCAGTATAACACTTCATCAGATAAGAACGTGACATCGGATCGGTGACTATTCCATTTTTGACAAATTCAGTTGCTTTCAATTTGCATAATTTTTTGGGGATGTTATTTGATAGCATTATAATATGTCTCATTCTCTCATCGTGAAATGATTCTCACTACCTCACTCAAAACAGAATCAACTTTGGAGAAGATTGTTTTTTTTCGCAGAAAATTTAATTGTCCACTATTTGAGGAATAATAATCTAGCAAGAGTCATACCGTTTCGGAATCCTCATTCAATGCGCCAATTACTAAATTCACTTCCCAAAGTTGCAAAGTACTCTTTTTCAGTGAGAATACTAGAATCTAGGTGAAGCCTGGTAGTGTCATTTTCTTTCATCATTAATCAGAATTAATGAACACGAAAAAAAAAATAGAGAAGTAAAGACTTTCATCAGGAGTGAGAAGATCGTCACAGAGTGAAGATTTTCCTGATTTTTTTCGAATGATCGAAACAACAATTTCCGGAAGCCATTATATTTTGGTCAATCACCCGATTGCAATGCACCGAGGTTGCATTTCGAACACTTTGTAATATCTATAAACTTTTTTGAAGCAAAACAATTTCCATAATCACTACTTCTATATTCGAAATGGTTAAGTTCCAAAGATCAAGTTGTATTAAAAAATGAATATCACTTATTCTTCAGTATACACTCAAAATATGCATTTGACTAATAAAAAATATTGTAAATTTGTACAACCGATTAGAATATCACCATCCATATATGACGTTCACGTTAATACGAGATTTGAAACGCCACTGGATGAGTTACGCTGAAGCGCAATAAAAATTCTGCCTCCGCAAGACATATTAGCGAGTCATCCGCTGAATGCAAATTCTTTATTAGCTGCATAAAAACGCTAGGGTGGTGTTGCCACATCTCTGAGTCCGTAAAGTACAAGGTCTAGTTCCCAATATACACGAAATGTATACTACAGTCACGGCACCGGTGGTGAAGTCTCAAACTAAAATATACAATATTCACCATTCTCCTACCATTAGAGCGTCACAAGAATTAATTTTCATTTCGTTATAATGATGGCATCTTTGCAACTGAATCAAATTTTTGTGTTCGAGGTTCTTTCGTATTACTCAGAGCTCCGACTGACATAAACCAGAGTCAATTCGGTAGCTTCAATGAGCGGCAAATGTGAATTACATTATGGCTTCACATATACTGAAGCCGTAATTCGACTGAAGCGGCTGAAGCCATAATGATACGAGGATATATATATATATATATATATATATAATTATGTAATACACCCCCTGTATTCTGATATATTCCATACATTGTATCCTCATTAGCTTCTGAATATGACCATGTGGACTTTAGCTGACTAAGCACACGTGTCTCTTATCTCATTGTTGAATGCATCGTAATACCGAAGGTATAAATTAATGCGATATGAAAATATCTCTCAAGAATAATTTGTCAGTTAAGAATAATTTGTCAGTGAAGAATAATCAGTCAGTAAAGAATAATCTGTCTCTTGATTGTATCATTGCTGTATCATCTCATTGTTCCTAATAAAACTGTTTTTAAAAACGGTGTCTTCAACCCAAAATACATAATTGGCGACGGGGATGGGATTGTGCCGGTCTTCTTAAAAAGTGAACCAGAACCAATTGGCGACTTCAGAAGGCTGCAGTTTCAACTGCTAAGGTGCAACCGAACGTGAGGAAGAAGACGACGGAGAGTCCGATCGACAGGTTAGCAACTGCGACGACATCCACCAGAGAACAAGGGTGAGTGAGCAATTATCCTGACAATTTCCTGACATTATTCTTCCCAGTTTTTAATTGACCTGGCCCAAAGTCAATCACTCTTTTCCCCAAGTTTTGTGTGTAAAACTTGTACAGTTTTTTAAAGTTTTTCTGATATAAAAACTAAGTATTTTACTCAAATATTATTGTATAATTGATAATTAATCTTAATATTTCAAAATAGGTGAAATAGATTCAGAAATATCAATCGCATTGAACGAATTGATAAATTCCATATCTGAATTAAAAATAGAAGACTCAATCATGGCAGATTTAACTTTTCCTAAAGAATTTGGAAATCTCCTACCGAAATTTGACGGAGATAGAACGAAACTAAATTCATTTTTAGCTGCATGTGACGATTATATCTTACAATTTCAGAATGCTGAAGCAATCGTCAAAACTTATTGTCTTAATCTCATAAAAAGTAAATTTATTGGGAATGCGGAAGCAGAATTCCACACATCCAATGTTCCAAATACATGGATCAGTATAAGAAATTTCCTCATAAATAAATTTGGTGATCATGCAAACCTCGACGTACTTAAAAAAATTGCAATTTCTCAGGAAGAATCCCAAAGAAGATATTTTAAATTTCATTGAAGAAATAAAAGCTCTGAAAATCAGAATTAATTATAGAATAGACGCAGATGTTATGAATGCGCAAATGAAAATCCTACATAAAGATTTGACTAACGACTTAGCGAAAAATGTATTAATAAGTAACAGTCCCTTTGGATTACAGACAACTCTAATTACAACACCTGATCTAACTTTCGACCAAGCCATTCAAATTGTTGAGAATTACGTTTCTCAAAAATCGCAAATAGAAATGATGCGTACGTGGAGAAATCCGCCCACCAATAATTATAATTTTAATAGATCGAAAACTAATCCCCCATCTAGAAATTCAAATAATGTTTCCCAGTATCAAAATAATCATTTCAGAACACCTAACTATTCCTATGATCCAAGACCAAATTTTAATCAACAATTCCCTTCGCAACCAATCCAATTTAAACAAAGAAATGTTAACCCTCATTTTCCTACCGCAAGACAAGTGTTTAGTCCCACAAATAAATCAAATACAACCAATGTTTTCAAACCAAATCCAAATCAGAGAATTAATACCCCTCCAGAAAAAATGTCTGTTCAAACTAGAAATTATCCTAAAAAAAGAAATGAGTATTCAACTCAATATAATCCAAATCCCCAAAGAAATTTTTATAATTATCGAAATACAAATTATCATAATAATCCGAACAATGACTTCATTGTTGAGGAACTAACAAATGTTAATTCGAAAGAACCAAGTCGAAATTTTCCAAAAGCAGGCCCAAGCAACGAATTGACCTGAATCATGCCTTAGATAATAAAAATCAGTTACCTTATATCCAATTTCGAAACCCTTATTGTAAATTATTAATTGACAGTGGTTGTTCAGTTTGTTTAATCGATCCTAAATTCGCATATAATAATTTTCCAGATAATATCTTTGAAGAAAAGACTTCTTTAACAGCTTGTATGAGAACGGAAAACTCAAATGAAAAGGTATTATTGCCAGTTTTTGATGAATTTCGCATTAATGATATGCATCCTTTTATTCTTTATAAATTCCATAAAAATTATGATGGCCTTATAGGAGCCGATTTCTTAAATAAATATGGACTTAACTTAGATTTCGAAAATCAATTACTATATAATGAATATTGTAGAATTCCATTCAAATATGGAAAAACTTCGATTGAAAATAATTGTTTAATTCAGAAAGTATCACAACTTGAACGGGAAAAACATGAGCTTTTCAAAAACTTTGCAAATAATTTGCAGGAAATTGATAAAATCGATAAAGCAAATGAAGATTTGAAAACTGAAAATGAACAATTGAAATCTAAACTTTTTATGATCGAGATATCTAATAAAGAACTTGAAAAAATGATTGAATTGAACTCTAAAGCAAGTTATGAAATGGAAAAAGAAATTTCAAATTTGAAAAAATCAATAAATGTAATGAATAAGGAAAAACAAAGTCTACAAAAATCTTACGCTAGATTGAATAAAGTAGATAGGAAATATAAGCAGCTTAAATCAGAATTCGATGAGTTGAATATCAACATAAATAAAATTAGAGCGGAAAATGACGCTTTACTGGAAAATAATGAACAAATAAGTTCAAAATATGAACGTGTTATTGAAGAAAATAATAACCTTATATCCAAACTAGGAGAATTTAAAAATGAAATTAAGTATAAAAAAGGTTTGTTGAATAATGCCGATGCACTGTGTAGAATTAGATTAGAATCAATGAATGATTTTTTATGTAATGAAACCAATGATAATAATATTGAGTTTAATGGTATTAAGACTGAAAAAGTTTCATCAGTCAATGGAGAAAATAATTTTAATAATAATTTTTATGGTTTCAATGAATATTCAATAGATAATCGTGATGAAGACGAATCTGAAGAATTTAATCAAAGTACTAATTTTCTAGTTGATCCAAGTGACGAAATGAATTATAGATATTTTACTAAGGACGAACCTGGATTCATAATAATTCATATCATATCCCAAGGTAACGCTCATTCTGATAAGCCAGATGCAAGTTTGATCGCAGAAAAAGTGCGATTCATCAAATTCCTTTCACACTGTAAAAATGACCTGCCTCAATTGTACGGGAGGTTATTCAAGAATTATACGCTTCAAGATTTTCATAAATTCTATCACAGACCGAAATATAAAGCGATTTTCTACATTTTATACTATACAGATCAACTTCTGGTTATAGAAGTATTTTCCAACTTTATTTAACATACATTAAATTTAGCTTCACTATATCATGAATGATACAAAATGAAAGCACTTTAATATTATGTAATTATGTACTGACGAACCATTTCAGCTTTTAACTATATTTATTTTATTCTTCCCAGTTTCGGGATCAGGTTTAATGAAATTCAATTTTATAATGAATTTCCTCATAATTTTACAAGTATCAAGAAAAATTCAATTACGATTTTAACCCTCAGGATTTTTAGTTTATCACACAGCTGTTATTTAATTGCTAAGACGATGACTTCTTATTGTTATTTTATCCTTAAATACTTGAAATTCTAAAACTTTCTTGATATGAAAAAGTATAGGCACCGCGCCGAGGATTACCACAAATATCAAATAACATTTTCAAATCATTTTGGCAAATTTGACATTGCCTAGCCAAATTATCACATGAAGGAATTACGTTAATTAATAAGAAATTTATAAAAAAAAAAAATATGAACGCACCCCTTATAGAAGCTGAATACTAATTTCATTGAGAATCATCTTATATCTATTGTTATAAATGTTACGAATTAGACAAATGTCAATTTTTCAAAACAGAAATTGAATGCCTTGCTCATATCATTACTCCAACAGGAATAAAACCTAATCCGAACAAACTAGAAGCTGTAAGTAATTTTCAAATTCCAAAAACTACAAAAGAAATAAAAACAGTGTTATTTACCATTTGATAACCAAGAAATTCTATTACGATAAACCCACATAGAAAATGTATTTAATTCCCTTTTATATTTGAAAAAACTTATGGAGTCAAGAAATGAAACTCATTTAGCTTTACCGCGTATAGCATGTGGATGAATTAAAATGGCCTATTATTTTGAATATGATAAAGTATATTTTTGCAAAATGCAAAGTGAAAATAATTTTTGAATATTTATCGCCACTGAATACTGAAATAAATGAAGAATTTATAGACTTCAATGGAATCGAAGATAATTCAAGTAATAAATATGAAAATATTGAGATGAACTGTATCGAAGAAAATGTAATTTATATTGCCAATCAGGCTACGGAAGAAGAATTGAATAATATACGAATACCGAAAGTAGGAAATAGTTTATATTATGAGATTAATCATGAATTTAATATCAGTGAAAGAAACGATATGAACCCCATAGAGGATGATTCAATATCAATTATTAATAAAGTATTGAATGAAAAACTAGAGAGATGTCAAGAATTATCAAATCGAAGTTATAATAGAAATTATATTGAAATTGATGATATTGTGTATGATGAATTTAATAAATATTTTTTTTGAATAATTTAAAAAATAGATATTCAGGTAGATTGAACGAAAAACGTTCCGAAGAAACAAGGATTTTCCTTCCTTTTAAATACAAACCCTATTTACATTAAAAACCCTGTTGTCAAAAAGTTAGATCTAGATAACGAAAATATTAATGCTCGCGAAATAGATACGCATAGAATTCAAGATATGAAAAATAGACACATTTATCATAAAAATATTACTCCCTTATAAAACAATTGATTATGGACATATTGATTTGGAACAAGTAGAGGATCTTATTTTGAAATATCAGAAAGAAATTGATAATTTGAAAAATAAACAATTATTGGGATTTACACAAACGCCGCATAATGAATATTTACAACATTCGAATACGAATAATATTAAAACTTTAGAAGAACTTGTTAACGGAAAAATAAGAGTTAAAAGAGGACTTATTAATATTGGAGGTGAAATTTCGAAGATTCTATTTGGAACATTAGATTCAGATGATGAAGAACTTTATAAAAATTATTTTGAAAGTATAGCAAGAAACGAGGACACTCTTATGAGAAATCAAAAGCAGATTGCTACAGTAATTAATGATCTGAAAAATAAGTATATTGATAAATTTCGACAATTCGCAGATAATTTTAAATTGTTACAAACAATACCGCAATTGAGACATATTGAACACATGCATCTTCTTACATTTGAAATTAAGGATATTAAAAGTATACTAGATGAAATTCAAACAGCAGTGAGCTTTGCAAGACTTCATATCCTACATGAATCTATTTTACCATATACAAAATTCGCAGAACTAATTAAAAATGACACAATCATTCCAATGCACCATTTAAAGGATTATTATCAATTATGTCATACAAAAGTTATGTTTAAAGAGAAAGTTCTATTATTTCTTATATCAATTCCTACCGTTTATGAAGAAAATTTTAATCTTTACAAGTTTTACTATATCCCTCAGAAAAACTTTACCCTTCCTTATACCAATCCTTATATGCTCACTCAAAAAGAAGAATTGAAATGGTCAACCGATGAATGTCATGCTGTCGAAGAAGATTACCTTTGTGATCAAGACTCCCTTACAAAACCTCCTGAATGTATGAAGACGGTATTGAAGACACACTTAGAAAATTGTCCCAGAAAAGAAATTATACCTATATCAAATTTGAAAACTTTAGAAGATGGAAGCATCCTTTCGATTAATAATATAGAAATTCGAGAAAAATGTCCTCAGCAAACTAAATACTACTTTACTTCACCGATGGCTATAATCCAATCGAAATGCATCATAAGTAATTTCCAAAAAGAAATATTTCCAATTTCTATCAAGAATGAAGAAAAATACATTATTCTACCCAAGACGGCGATAATCCCACAAAATCAATCCCAAGAAGAGGAGAAAGAAGAATTTCGAGAAGAAGATATCCCAGATGTTAACTTAGAAGACATACGAAGATGGAAACCCCATCCAGCATCAACTTTTATGATTATTATAGGAATATTTATGTTTTTGTCTATTTTATACTTGTTATTTAAATATTTTAAAATACGTAAAGCTACAACTTATCAAGGTGATACCTTTATCCAAAGGGGGGAGGAATTATGTAATACACCCCCTGTATTCTGATATATTCCATACATTGTATCCTCATTAGCTTCTGAATATGACCATGTGGACTTTAGCTGACTAAGCACACGTGTCTCTTATCTCATTGTTGAATGCATCGTAATACCGAAGGTATAAATTAATGCGATATGAAAATATCTCTCAAGAATAATTTGTCAGTTAAGAATAATTTGTCAGTGAAGAATAATCAGTCAGTAAAGAATAATCTGTCTCTTGATTGTATCATTGCTGTATCATCTCATTGTTCCTAATAAAACTGTTTTTAAAAACGGTGTCTTCAACCCAAAATACATAATTATATATATATATATATATATATATATATATATATATATATATATATGGAAATTAAAACTTAAAACTATATCAGTTCAATATAAATATGAATATTAATATGAATTTGAATATAAATATTAATATTAATATGAATATATGATAGGATCTTGTGTTGATATTCAGTTGAGTGATAAACATCTCACGTTTATGTGTGACATCTGTGCGCAGTTGTGAAGACTGATGAGTTTATCGAAAGAGCTTTCGAATTTTGTGGAAATCTGTCTTGATAAACTAATACACAGACTAACTAACACAATAAGGTGCCGTAGCTCATAACTTTTGACAGGAGAGTAATGGAATGGTCTGACCTTTCAAATGATATTCTTTTCATTTTCAAGTATTTACTGAGATGAGAGTTGAGGCTGAACTTTTGAGAAATTGATGGAAAAAGTCTAATTTTAGATCGAATTTTGTTCTTTTATATGTGGCAGAAAAGTTAACAAACTAGATAACAATTTTTTTCTAGAGAATAAAACATTGAAATAAATAGTCCCAGATATTTGATTTGATTGATTCTGAAATGGGATTATTGTATTTAAAGTTCCCATCAACCTCACAACCTTTTTTCAGAGGTTTTCACGTAAGCTGTTGTTTCAGAATCCATACTTTTAACTGTTTTGTACTCTACTGTAAGCTCGAATTTATCTTTTTATATTTATTTGACAACAATTTCCTCTTAGTTACATGATCAGTTCAGTTGAACTCTTCACCAAAGATTTTCAACGGAATTCAATCGTACTTCCACACTGGAAATGAAACTGAAAAACTGGCCTATTCCCTTTGAGTATTGCTATTAATCTTGCTGTTATAGTCATATTGCTATCTTCTTATTTGTGAAAATATGGATAGGATATTACGTATTTTATTCCTAGCGTTATTGCAATGTTGGTTATGAATTTCCTTATAGCAATAATGCTATCAGAGTCTTCAAGAATCGGTGATTTAAGATCTGACGAACTGTATATCATGCAACGATAGCAATATTTTTATATCCGCAATATTGTTATCAGCAAAGAAAATCACACTGCTCATCTGGTAGGTAATGAGAGTTTTTCTATGTCTATGGAAAATTCCAAGTCGATATTCTTGCTCTTAGAAGCAATAAAATCATGTATCTGAAACCATTTGTTGAACCGTTGTCTCCTCGAGAATACGAAAAAATTGTTATTCTAGCTGTTCTCTTCCTGAAATAAAGCTCATCTCTCTGAAAAAATTTTGAGGATATAAGGAATATCCTACTCTAGGGGTCTTTTATCAAAAGTTATAAGCCACAGAAACATCCTAATCGTCATTTCTGCTCTGCCAACATGCTCACATATTTTACCTTAGCTAAAGAGTTACAATTTCCATTCCGATTGAAATAGCCTCACATACAACACTTCCTAGAAAAGTGCTTAGGGTTTAGCGCTCGAAATATCAAATTAATTCCACAAAGCGCTTAGTGCTCGAGATTATTTTGTGGAAACCGGTGCTTAGTGCTCGCGACTCGGGAGCTCTCTTTTTCCAGTTCTTAATGCTTAGTTCTCGAAGAACTAATATTCAGTGCTCGGCACAGCTTGCTCTGCTCTAAATTATGTTAATTCCTAAGAATTGGGAGAAGATACTTGAAGTTGAAATTATCAACTGAAAAAAAAATTTGGGTAGAAAAGAGTTTCACACTAGAGCAAATTCAAATCTTGGATTTTCCGCTTAGATAATTTGATAGAAATGATATCATGTTGACAGAGTATGAGCAGAAAGCAGGATGAATATATTATTCGAAAGTTAAATAAATGGCGTATTTTTGACTGGAAAAACACATATCCATAATCAATGATTCTTCATCGATAGAACCATTGGAAAAATATGACTGATTTCGTTGACATCGGAATCGTGATTGCATACGCAATGAGATATTTTTGTACCCTGAAATCTTGTGGCACAATCGATGCCGTTTCAATTACGTGGTCGAACTTGCTGAGAGTACACGGATAACTGAAATATGAAGGATTTTGAAAAAGAACTTACTTCAACTATTTCGTTGAATAAAAAAATATTAGACTGAGGAATAACCTTTACCATTTCAACCATGAGTTAATGATATTTGTGGCTAGAAATCACCTGTAAGATCCTATCTTCAACTTCGGCCCTTTCAAAAGAATAGAGAGACTTTGAAATCAGATAGTGTTTTCACATTTTGTAGCTTGCAATACTAATTGGTACCTTTATTATCTTTTAGCAAGGAGATATCATTGTATAAACAATATTTCAGAATTGTAAACTAGTAAATTTGTCACAAATTCACCATTTCCTACTATCAGATCAATAAATATAATTCCATCTGTCATTTTTATTTAATAACATGAATTCGTACACTACTGATTTCGGAACGAGTTCGAATTATCGAAAATTTCGTTGATTCATATCCAGGTCCGGATCTAGGGGGGGGGCAAGCGGGGCGCTTGCACTAGGCTCCAGCTGAAGGTGGCTCCAAAATCTAACGGAGGTTCATTTTTTTATTTTTTTTTTGGTTATCTCAGAAGTAATTAACTTCGTATTGCTAAAATCGGAATAGTGGAATGGAAACATGGTAAACCATCATTGTGATATATAGCTGCCCCCCCTCTATAGGGGGTGGCATCTATGCGGACGATGAACTGGGAGGAGTTTCCTTGACAGGTTATGGCAAGTATATGATCAGGATGATGTTGGCCTTCCAAATAGCTAAGAAGATGGTGTATTATTTTTGTATATCAATTAAAAATCACTTGATGTTTCAAGATTTTATTATTTCACACTTCAGTCCATGCCGGTATATCTGTACGAGTGTACAGGTTACATTTCACCATTGTTGGTTATGTCATCGTACAACCACAGAACTACATATATAGTTTTCTTACATCTAATACATCCTTCCCTTTATTTTTTAAATTTTATCATAAATTTAATTTTTGAATGGGTTTGACTGCCCGCCCTGATCGCGTCACATAATTTTCGTTTGTATTCGGGTTTGTGGGTTCTGGGCTGGACTTAGGACAATTGTCTTCAACAGGAGACGGAGATTCTTCTCTTGTTTCTGATAAATCATGGTCATTGTTAACAACAAAATCATTTTGTGATACTCTTAGATCTACTCTATTCCTTCTTACAATTTCTCCTTTTTCTGTTTTGACGACAAATGACCGTGGTCTCTCATGCCTTCTAACAATTTGGCCAGGCTCCCAGTGTTTGTTATTGTGATTAAATACAGTCACAGTCTGACCTACATTGATATCTGGTAAATCTTTTGCGCTTTTATTGTAATACGCTTCATTTTTATTTAATCTATAGTTAAGCCCATCTGAAACATTGCTGCAAAGTTTTGGCCTCAAGAGTTCGGCTGACATAGGTAATTTGGTTCTACATGAACGACTCATTAAAAGTTGCGCAGGGGAATAATTAATGTGTTTTAGAGGAGTATTGCGATATTGGAGCAATGCCCCAAATATATCTTTTCCCTCCTCAATTGATTTTTTTACAATGTTCTTGGCTTTCCCACAACTTTCTCAGCTAACCCATTTGATTGTGGATACTGAGGACTTCTTAACACAATCTCAAAATTCCATTCTTTGGAAAATTCTTTCATTGATAAACTACCAAAGGGAATGTTGTCACACGTGACTTCATCAGGACATCCAAATTGGAAAATACTGATTTTAGCTTAAGAATAACTTCTTTAGCCGATTTATCTCTTAAAGTCAATAGCTCCAGCCAATTTGAGTAAGCATCATATACTACCAGGTAAATATGATTTGCATAAATATCGGCAGAAACTCTTTGCCAAGGTCTATCAGGCAATTTATATGGTTTTAAGGGTTGCTTGATATTCTTTCTTGCAAACTTTTCACATATTCTACATTTTTTTGTCACATTTTCTATATCTAAACTCATATATGGCCAATAAAATATCTGCCTCGCTCTTAATTTTACTTTGTCCATACCAATATGGCCTTCATGTAATTTCTGAAGCATTAACGGTCGTAATTTTTTTGGTACTATAAGTTTGTTGCCAAGAAACAGAAGTCCATCGGAAACTAAGAGGTCATCTTTTATTTTAAGATAATGATGAAGATGTAAAGGCATTTCATTTCTATCCGGCCAACCAAATTTTAAATATTTAACAATTTCACTTAAATCAAGGTCATCTTTCGTTGCTTGTCTCAGTTCATGTTTCTTTTCTTCAGAAACAGGAAGATTATTTACTAACGAATGAACTGCAATATTCATTTCAGGATCGTCAAAATCAGGAGTAATCAAATAAGCTCGAGATAGGGTATCAGCGATATACAGATATTTCCTGGCTTATATGCTACCTTAAGGTCATATTTGAGTAATCTGAGTCTTAATCTTTGCAATCTAGGAGTTACATTGTATAATTATTTTTGAAATATGGAGACAAGTGGTTTATGGTCTGTGTGTATCACAACATTTTTCACACCATAAATCAAATAATGGAATTTTTGACATGCAAAGTCTATAGCTAAGGCCTCCTTTTCAATCTGTGCATAATTAACTTCACTCTTTGAAAGGCTACGAGAAGTAAACGCTACAGGATGCCCATTTTGTAAAAGACAGGCACCTAAACCATCTTTGGAAGCATCGCTTTCAATTTCCACGTCTAAGGACGGATTAAAAAACGCAAGGACGGGTGCTTTAGACAATAAATGCTTGAGCTGAACCAAGGAATCATCATGTTCTTTTTCCCAAGACCATTCAACATCTAATCTTGTGAGATTACGCAATGGTGCTGAAACCTTTGCCAAATTGGGAACAAATTTGCCTAAAAATTTTAACATTCCTAGAAATCTCAATAAGTCACTTTTTTGTTGTGGCCGTGGCATATCTAAAATAGCTTTTACATACGACTCACAAGGTTCTATCCCTTTGCCTGAAAATAACTGACCCATAAACTTAACTTGTCTTGATTTGAACTGTACTTTATTCCTATTGAATTTAATGTTGTACTTTTTAGCCCGTTCTAGAACTAACCTTAAATTTTCATCATGTTCCTGCTCTGTTTCCCCAGTTATTATCAGGTCATCAAAATAAATTCCTATCCCTTTAATATCTCCGAACAACTCATAGTTCTTTTTTTGAAATACCTCAGGAGCTGAACGTATTCCAAATGGTAACCTTCGAAACCGATACCTTCCAAATGGTGTACCAAAACAGCAATAATCTGAGCTCTCATCTGTGATCTTGACTTGAAAGTATCCGTCTTTCATGTCTAATACCGAAAAATAGGATTTGTTTGATAACGTACTAGCAATTTCATTTACAGTGGGAATGAGAAAATGCTCACGACTAATGGCTTCATTCAAAAATTTTGGATCCAGACATAATCTCAAATCATTGTTTTTCTTTTCTACTATAACCAACGGGTTAAGCCATTCAGTTGGTTTATTAACTTTAGCAATAATTCCATCTTTTTCTAACTGATCCAACTTGAGCTTCACCCTCGAATGCAATGCTTGTGGAATTCTCCTTATTGGCTGTACATGAGGAACAGCATCTTTTTTCAAAACAATATTATGTGGAGTTGGAAACTATCCCAAACCCTCAAAAACCATTGGGTAACTTGTAATGACATCATCAAACTTTTCAAAATTACTACTCTTCATGAAATCTACTCTTTTTACTAAATTTAAGTCTACACAGCCGTTTAGTCCTAGAAGAGGTAACTGACCTTTACTATTGACTATTATAAAGGGTATCTTGGCTGTTTTGCCATCTGCATTACACTCTAGGGTGATCTCACCAAATGGTTTGATGGTAAAGTCACCACTTCCATATGCAACCAGTGTTACATTGGTCTTTTTCAAATTTTTCTTATAATTAAGTCCATTTAAGTAGTGTAGAGGTAAAACACTTACTTTCTGCTCCAGTGTCCAACTTAAATTCTATTGTCTTACCCTGTACATTTATGCTTTTAAGCCACATTACCGCACCAATTGATTTTTCCATTTTATTCACAACACCGATCTGCTTGGATACCGCACTCACAAAGAACTGGTCTCCCTCGCTTCCGGAACTGTCTTCCTGAGCCACTTCATGTATACTCTTCTTTTTTTCTTCTCGATCCTTTTGACTTTCCTTTGATTTGCAGACTGTTGCAAAGTGATGAAGTCTTGACATTTCTTGCATTTTTTTCCATAGGCATTTTCCTTTCATATGGTTAGTGCCACAGTACTTGCATGACTCTTTTTTGTCATACTTGTGTCTTCTTTTTATTTCATTAACTGTCATTTCATTTTGCAAAACCTTTGACTGACTTTTGCTTACTTCGAAAGCTCTGCAATGGTTAATAGCCATCTCTAGGGTTAAATCAGATGCTCTAAGTAGTCTCTCCTGAGTGTCTTTGCTGTATATACCCATGACGATTCTGTCTCTTATCATGTCATCCTTGTCTTTATATCCTGTGGACTTGACAGCTTTTCGAAGTTCAGTCAAGAATGAATCAAATAACTGTCCTTCCTTCTGACAAATACTATTGAAACAAACCTCTCGAATATATCATTTTTCTTCGGTGAACAGTGAGCTCCAAATCTCTGCATTACCTGTTTTAATGACTTTTTTTCATCATTCGTCATATCGAAGGTGTTGAATAATTCCAAGCCATCATCTCCAATTAGGTTAAGAAAAACAGCCACTTTCGTTTCATCATCCTTCTTCGAGAGCTCCGTTACTGTTAGAAAATTATTAAATTTCTGTTCAAACAGCTTCCAATTTTCCGCAATATTCCCATCCAAACTCAGAGGTTTTGGCGGTCTGAACATTGACTCCATGTTCACGTTGTTTCCGTTTTCGTCCAAAATTCGCCAGCCTAGTTGATACACTAAATTTGCCGTAGTCACTATACGACTCCAATCAACCTGACACCATGTATTATTTTTGTATATCAATTAAAAATCACTTGATGTTTCAAGATTTTATTATTTCAACACTTCAGTCCATGCCGGTATATCTGTACGAGTGTACAGGTTACATTTCACCATTGTTGGTTATGTCATCGTACAACCACAGAACTACATATATAGTTTTCTTACATCTAATACAGATGGAACGCAGAAGTGCCCTGAAGTCCAGCATTCACTGGCTGAAGGCCCTCTTCTGTAAATTCAAGGAACCCGGAGGTGTAGTTGATATTACGAAATATGGAGATGTCGGTGTTTACATTACCGCACAGAGAATGCCTTGGGCTTACCAAAAAGAACATTCTTTATTATGGCATAGATCCTGGCGACGAGAAGAGGGATATCACTTGCTGAAATATCAAAGATAGGTCATCTTCCAATAGACTTTGTTTGTCTAGATATGAACATATTAAAAATAAAGTTTGTGTAATCTCATCAACATCGTTAAACACATAAGCATATATCTTTCTCAAGTTGAAGAGAGAAAAATTTTTATGAAATTTTCAAAATCATTTGTTTATCAATCTATAAAGTTTCGAATTTATGGTGAAACTTTAGAATGCTCTGGATGTATATCCCATTATCAATAAATATTTCAACAATAATGTAATAATATCAAAATTTACAGACAGTGTCAATAATATATAGGTATGTACATTTACATATATATGTAAAAATAAAAATTTATAGGCACAGGACTACACAATCATCGACGAACATGGGACAGGAACTCGTCCATGGAGTAGAATGCAAATTCTTTGAATAAGCTATTGAATTGAATGAATTGAAGCTATTGAAATGTAATGATGTCAGGCAATCCGGTGAATTGCTATATATGTGCATGTGCATGTTTCGTGTTTTCTCCAGTTGATGTAGTGGAGGCACATATTTGTTCTTGAATCTTGTATCGTGACGTGAATGCTCAGGTGTGTCTGGAACCTGTTTCTGTTCCTATGTACTATATGGAGGCACTCCATGATGTTGTAACGCCTAATTCTCTGTGATTTACTCAGAACGGAATGCGGTAAGCTTGTCATCTAAATGCCCGGCACTCAGCCGAAGAGTAGGCTGGGTTGGAAATACGGGAGCAATACCTAAATAGAATTAGCTAATGGGCGCCACCAGTTTATGAGCGCAGATTAAAACTGGAAATCTCCACTTCTTTTGGAGACCGCCCTGTATCATAATCACATTCAATGGCGACAACTTAGAACTTTATTCAGCATACGTGGAGATGTGAGATCGAAAACAAACAGCAGGTTATAACATGAACCGTTTCTTGTCAGCTGGTATTTATAACAAAGTAAGTTGTTTCAAAGAACAAAAAAAATAACAGACTTATATTTTACTGAACGTGCGCACGTAAAGCTTACACTTTGATCGACAGATAATGTGAAGTATTGGTAATTTATGAACTTCGGGGTAGATTCCCACTTTTCAAACAATTTAAGTCAAAATCTGCCTTGAGGGCGTATGAAATATCTGAGAAATATACAGGGTGTACCAAGTTCGACGGCCTATTAGGCGTTTCTGGAGAACTAGACTTATTTGAAATCTGAAAATTGGGATTATGATATTGTTTGACATTATCTACCGAGCTAAAATATTCTTGGAGCCTGATCACTTTCAGTTATACAGGGAGCGAAAAAAAAATTTTCAAATTTTTTTTTTTCTGTTTTTTTCTTTTTGAATTTGACAGAGTATGCAATTCTGAATACATTCGTACTCAAATCGTCGCATTCGTCGAAATACTCTCAAAAATATCGAGAAAAACCTGAAGAAAAAGAAAGAAAAGAGTATTCGGTATTATGTTTGTTATTCCTAATCTAGATACCTTAAGCACAAACCGTTTTCACATTTTTGAAGTCGGAGAATGTGGGAAATATTGTACATTTCTAGAATTTTGAAAAACTCATCACAGGGTGTTCCAAATGTTGGGTCAAAAATTGGGATCAAGATTGGCCCATAACTTTCGTTTTCAAATCAGAACCCTATTTTTTTATGAAATTTTGAAAATTTTTTTTTTCGCTCCCTGTATAACTGGAAGTGATCAGGCTCCAAGAATATTTTAGCTCGGTAGATAATGTCAAACAATATCATAATCCCAATTTTCAGATTTCAAATAAGTCTAGTTCTCCAGAAACGCCTAATAGGCCGTCGAACTTGGTACACCCTGTATATAAGATTAGACAATTAGACAATCAGACATAATATCATGCATCTTATCTGCGAGTATCTCGAGGTTTAGGGTAGTTTTCAGTTCTCTTCGAAGAACCTCAAATCTCTCCAAATATGAAAGACAACCTGTAGTCCTTATAGGCACGACGACATTTATCTTTGGCTCTCAGCTTTAAGATTATGTCACCGGTAAACCAAGGTGGGTATAGGGGACCTACCACCTGATGTTTTAGGAATTAAAGCCTCAAGAATACCGTTTAGACGATCATAGAATCCTGAACAGGCCAAATCAACATCATCCTACTCATTCAAGAAATCCCAATTAGTGTTCAGCAAGCAGTCGTAGAGTAGCGATAAGTCAGCTCTCCTGAAATTGAAACATTCGGAATAAACTCTCTTTAAATTATTTTTACTTTGTTTACAATTTACCTTCAGACACGAGTCTCCATTATCTATTGTTTGTACTCTGCTCATTGACTGTTCGAAAAACACTTCATTCAAACTCAGCAAGGCGTACCTTCAGCATCTGTAATAAATTTGAGATCTTTTTTCTGGCATTGAAACTTCATTTTTGAGGTTAGATCTTCACAGCAAACTATTTTCTCTTCTGATCCACATATACTTCACTAATTTCAAGTATACAGCTAGGGTGATAGGAGTACAGTGATTCAGTACAGATTACAAAATTTTTCACTTCTCTAACACATCTAAAACATGTCGTTTCAACTTTGGTATTATTGGTTCGCGGTGACATCTTGACTCTTGTCAATGAGTAATCAATTAACTGCATATAATTCAGTGAATAATCTACGAATGACCGTAGCAATATAGCATATCATTTATATTTTATTTTTCTGTTAACATTGTTTCATGGAACGTGGTTGGTTTCGAAAACAGCTGCCGTATTATTTCATATCTATTTCTCTCTGTGTTGACATAAAAAAATGTTGAAGTGGAAGACGTTATCATTTTTACTCTGCCCTCTCCCACCTGAAAAAAAAACAAATTCTGCGCCCATGCATGAATATGAAAAAGAGAAATATAAAGAAACGAAATACTGATGTCGTCTGCGCCTCATCGTTTTTCGAAAATTTTCATTTTGCCCCCCCCGAGAAAAATTCTGCGGCATAGACCCAGTTATTTCTTCGACTGGGGAATTACCGACTCATCCCCATAACATCTGGAACTGAGGCGTCGACTTTAATTGCGATTTTATTCAAATGACCAGTGCCTTGTATATCTTTCTGGTTTTTGTGTGAACGTGTAATCAGTTAGAAGGTTGGTTTTGAAAATATTTCGAGTATTCTATTGCAGATAGGGCTTTCATTCTCTAAAAAGGAGAAATTTTAAATGTTTAAGAAAATAATTACCGCCGGCATAAGCGTAATCCAAAGTGAACCTACCACGTGGAGGTTCAGGGCGGATTTTCGCTTCTTGGTTTGTGTGTGTTTTTTTTGTCTAAACCATGGAGCTTCTCACGGACTGTATAAAAAGGCAATCTCTCTGATGAGCGAGTGAATAAAGAAGAAATTCAGTTGCTTAAAATTTAATTATTATTATTATTATTATTATTTTTTATAATAAGAGCCGAGACTACGTCTTTGAGGCCCAGAAAAACAAATGAAAGTGATTTATAACATGAAATTAAAATTTAAGTAAAACCACTAATTTAGATTCACTGAAACATCCATTTATGCAAGAGATGAACAAATTGGTCGAGTTTGTTTTTGAATGAGTTCACACTGGCCGCACCAACCACATCAGCAGCAAACAACCCATTCCAGATGTGAAAAATTCTATTAACAAAGAAACTTTGCCGCTGAGCTGTTCTGAAGTTTTCCCTCTTCAGCTTGTACATATGCCCTCGCAAGTTGTTTGTGTTTCGGGTGAATAAAGATGTAAGGTTGATTCCCAATATGCCATTCATTGCTCGGAAGCTAAATATTAGGTCACTCTCATTCGGCGATCTTGAAAGGGTGTTAAATTGAATATCCGTAGTCTCTCCTCATACTCCGGCGGTTGGAACTATAGGGAATGCGCGTAGCCCAACGTTGCACTGCTTCCAACTGTTCGATGTCTGCTTTGAGCACCGGACACCAGGCAGGACCAGCAAACTCAAGGACTGGTCTTATATAGGTCTTATAGATATTGCTGCAGACAATGGGAGAACAGCCACGGAAACACTTTGAGACCATGAAAACGAGACTTCTTGCTGTGACGTCACTTTATTCACATGTTGGGACCAGCTCAGATCGGATGAGATGGTTAATCCTAGGTCCTCATGTGACTCCGTTGTAGCAAGCTGATGTCCATCGATAAAGTAATGGTCTGGGGTTCTGCTTGCCAATGTACAATACCACGCATTTCTCGAGATTTAGTGGGATCAACCAATCCCTGGACCAGCTGAAAAGAGTATCAGTTCTAATATTGTTGGTTTTTTTGAATTTTGGAAGGTATTTCCGAAAAAAAAATTAAAATGAAAACACCTGAATGTTTTCAGAATATTTTTTTCGAATATTCGATCAGCATATGCCATAAAATTGTGAAAAAGCTCGAGAAACTTTTTTTTATGTTTTAAATGTTTTAAAGATTATCAGAGCAACGAACGTAATTCTTTGATTATTTCAAAAACTCGATCGAGTGAAACAAAAAAACGACTAGTTTGATTGATTTGGCTTCTGGAAGGATTTATGTCATCAAATTGAACTGTATTATTATTATTATTATCATGAACATGGGTCGTTGTGGATTCGTTCAGCCTTCCGGGAACTTCGACGGCAAGGATCTTTTGTTCTTTACCCAATTCGTTCATTTAAATCCCAAGGAGGCCATCATGGTATAGATGAATCCAACGACATCCTCAGGAGCCTTGGCGGTTACTTCATGTAGATCCAGAACCGACTTCCCCATGCGAATGGTTCTTAGTTCCGCCAGCTCTGGACACTTGCATACCATGTCTTCAGCCGTTTTTTTTCTCTGATCCACATAGCCTGCAGGTTTCATCTGCTGACTGTAACAGGCGATACAAATGATATTTATATCGACAGTGTCCCGTCAGCAGACCCACCATTACTCGAAGCTCAGCTCGTGGCAGCTTTATGAGCTTCCTGGTGTAGGTCGGCGAGAATTCCACAAATCTCTTGGCTTGCGCAGGTCTAGGAGTATTTCTCCAAAGCGTTACTTTGTTTGCCTCTTCCCATTGTTGACCGCTTACTGGTATTTGTCTTTTCCAAGCCCACAGAAAGGGTCGTACCACGGCAGTGTATAACCACAGTACCATTTCTGGTCTCATCCCCCATGTTTTTCCAAAGAGCCTCTTGCAGGCCCACATGGCCCTTGTGGCTCTGGAAATGGTTTTTTCCACATGTTCCTCCAGTTAAGCTTGCTGTCCAGGATGACTCCCAGATAGTTACACTCACTGGAGAAATTTAGAGTCTGTCCATTCAGAACGGAGCTCTCAGATTAGGATTCCTTCTTCTAGTGAAGGGATCAGGGTGGTTTGGATGGATTAATTTTCAGTCCCTCCTCTTCGCAACACCTCTCAATTATCCTGAGGGCAGATTGCATTCGGCTGCTCAGTGTGCCTTCATGCCTACCTCTCACAGTTACAACTAGGTCATCAGCATATGCCCGAGCGTTGCAACTGTACTTATTGACCCAAGAATTTGAATGGCCAAGTTGAACGGTCAAAACTTAGTGTTCGTCGGTTCAAATATTCCGCCTCCTTTTTGAGGCCGGTAAAACTCATCCGTCTACTCGTGGTGTTTAACGAGACAACGGCAATATGCGGTTCTAAAACCTAGTTTTCAAACTAGACCATATGTGAAAAAAATGCCGTTCACGGGACCGATGTTGTACTACTGGATGTTTTTCTAATATTTAGAAAAAATGAAAAAAACATTAACTCCTGCAAACGGAATTTCTCCACACATTCGAAAATAATTCCGGGACCAGAAAATTTATGGAATATGTTTAAATGAAAATCGGTTACTTAATTAAATAAGAAAGCGAGCTTCATTACATCTCCTCCTCGTCGAGAAAGAAAAGGCTGACAAAGCCCTTTTCTTTTGCGTCCTATCAAGTTCGGTGCGAAAGCTCACAGTCAGACTTACAAGAAATACTAACTACTCCGGGTGCTCTCCTTGTTGTCGTGAGGTGACGGCAGGCTCGCTCCCAGTTGAGTGGAACGTCTCGAGGGCTGGGTAGATACTAGTGGAACGCCTCGATGTGTAACCCCATTGGCGTACTGTGTTTGTGTTTTGTTTTATGGCCTAAACCTCACGTGGGAAACTTCTCTCGGGACTTGAATGGATAACTTCCTGGATGGTGGAATCTTTCTCTTGGAAAACTGTGTGCGAAGCATGAAACGGTAGGTTTAGTATCATGGTGCGAAGTGATAGCGCAGGTGCAACCAGGAAAAAGGGCCCCAACGGTGATCGGTGATCGACTATGCAATTCTCGTGTGAGTTTGGTCCAGAAATGTCGACGTAGTTTCAACTTCTTGGTTTTCAGGTGGTTTAACGAAGCAGTGTAGCACAGGACACCTTTTTGACTGATGGTTGTAGCGGGGCTCCAGTTGAAAGAAAAAGTTGTCCCAGACCATGGACGGGATTTCTTGCAGGTGGGTTGCATTTGTCCCCCTATCATCTTCAGTGTCGGAGTAGTAGCTTAAACATACAAATTATTTGTCAAGTACAGTTCATTTCGTCGTAGAGAGGTAGTTAACACTGAAGCATAACTTCGAACTTAACCAGGTATACGTTGCTTGATCCAGATGTTTACAGGCTGCATATCTTTGATGAACAAGGTAGCTATGATATGATTCATTTACAGGGCGTGAGATGAGTCAGCGAGAGTTCACCAGGGGAGGCAGTTCAACTAGTGGGAGATAGTTCCATACCATGACATCCATCGGTGAAATCATTCATTGGAGGTTCTGAGTTATCTAATGACAGATAGAAATAGAAGTAACTCGATGAGAGGTAACATACAGTACAGAAGGTAATTCAAGTTCTCATATGAAACAGACAATAATGAAATAAAAATAATTCAATGAACATTTACGGAATACCATTCAAAACAAACCAGACAATAGCAAAATTATTCCATAAAAGATGACAGTTGATGATTCAAAAGGTTACCATCAATAAGTTTACTGTGACCTGTCTTGATGAAAATACATAATACACAAAATTTCCATTGAAAACAGTGACTCAATATAATTCAAAAATTTCTATAGAAAAATTTACCGGAAATTACTGAATGAAAGTTCAGAGTATATAAAATGTTCTTTTATATGAAAACAGCTAACATTGAAGTCATTAGGAAAAAGACCACTTCATATAATTCAAAAAGTCTCTCTTTTTTTCCTCTGGACCCAGATTGATCCAGACATTGAACTAAGTTCCTAAGGTTGAATCTCAATTATTTATGTTATATAGGATTCCTGACTTCTCTTCGTGTGACAAAGGTGTTAGATTTGAGTCAAGGATACATAGACATGTCTACGGACGGTTTCTGTGTTTTCTTAATATCGAAATGTAGCAAAGGAACTGTATTCCAGTACCCAGACATGTCTCTGTCCCTTCAATGTTACAGTTAATGGACTACTATATTAGATTTCTCTGTTGTTAGTTCAGTTAGTTCAACCTGTACCATAATCCAAGTGCACTCAATCAGAACAGCATGTGAATAAGAGGTTACGGGTTAGATATTAGTAATGAAACTGATTGGGTAGCACTTATCTTCAGGTACTGATAAAGTAAGTTAGATTAGATCCAAAAAAGGGAGGGAAGTTAATGAGGGATTATTAGTGATTTTTACTTGATTCGTTGATCCATTCGTTTTATAGATGACTAATTGGCCTGCCTTCGAGTTCCCAGCTAGTAATTCGGTGTTGACGAGTTGATTGCATCCGACCCTGCCCAGATGGACGGGCATTCTTGGTTTTCAGTTGGGCCGGTAACAGGTGAGGCTTCGCCTCTCAGTGCTGGAACTGGCACCGACAGTCTGTGGTCAGGGTTCCGATCCGTCCTCATTCCAGCATTCTCCTGGACCGACGTCCAGATAGACGTGATGCCCCATCGTGCCCACCGTTTGTATTCGAGGAGGTGAGGTATTACTTTTTCCCGGCGTTGCCGTGACTAAGCGTCGTTTCCTGGCCGGTGACACACTCCTGCAGAGAAGCTCTCTCCGGTGAGCTCATATCCAGGGACCGGTGTGAAGTTAGCAGACTATTTCCAGCAGACCGTTTGTCGAATACGCATAAACGCGGTCATCAGTGGCGTACGGACGGAAGATAAAATTAACATTGAAATTACGTTACAGCATGCAATGAAGAATATGGGGATCTTAGGATTGATTGAATTTGAGTGAAACAAAGGAATGACATACAAAAAAATATTTATCGAAATTATTTCGGAAAAGTGGTGAAGTTTTCATCTTCGGGATATTTGTATTTCATTATAACAGAAACTATTTGTCGGAGCATGACCATATTTGGCATTTTTGATTATTATATCAATGTGACTAAGTTCACGAAAAATCATCGACTCGCAAAGGGAGGCAGGGGGTAATTCTTCATCCCCTGTTTTTCAAATTTCGATAAAACGGAAACCGTGAGCCGGAGCATAATCATATTTGGCATGGTGAATTGTTATGTGAATATTAATAAGCACACAAAAAATCATCGACTCGCAAAGGGAGGCAGGGGGTAATTCTTCATCCCTATTTTTCAAAATTCCATAAAACGAAAACCGTGAGCCGGAGCATAACCATATTTGGCATGGAGAATTCTTATATGAATGTTAATGTGCACACAAAAAATCATCCACTCGCAAAGGGAGGCAGGGGTATTTCTTCATCCCCTATTTTTCAAAATTCCATAAAACGAAAACCGTGAGCCGGAGCATAATCATATTTGTCATGGTGAATTGTTATATGAATGTTATTGAGCACACAAAAAATCATCGACTCGCAAAGGGTGGCAGGGGTATTTCTTCATCCCCTATTTTTCAAAATTCTATAAAACGAAAACCGTGAACCGGAGCACATAACCATATTTGGCATGGTGAATTGTCATATGAATATTATTAAGCACACAAAAAATCATCGACTCGCAAAGGAGGCAGGGGGTAATTCTTCATCCCCTATTTTTCAAAATTCCATGAAACGAAAACCGTGAGCCGGAGCATAACCATATTTGGCATGGTGAATTGTCATATGAATATTAATAAGCACACAAAAAATCATCGACTCGCAAAGGAGGCAGAGGGTAATTCTTCATCCCCTATTTTTCAAAATATCATAAAACGAAAACCGTGAGCCGGAGCATAATCATATTTGGCAAGGTGAATTGTTATATGAATGTTATTGAGCAGAAAAAAAATCATCGACTCGCAAAGGGAGACAGGGGGTAATTCTTCATCCCCTATTTTTCAAAATTCCATAAAACGAAAACCGTGAGCCGGAGCATAATCATATTTGGCATGGTGAATTGTTATATGAATGTTATTGAGCACACAAAAAATCATCGACTCGCAAAGGGAGGCAGGGGGTAATTCTTCATCCCCTATTTTTCAAAATTCCATAAAACGGAAACCGTGAGCCGGAGCATAATCATATTTGGCATGGTGAATTGTTATATGAATATTAATAAGCACACAAAAAATCATCGACTCGCGAAGGAGGTCAGGGGGTAATTATTCATCCCCTATTTTTCAAAATTCCATAAAACGAAAACCGTGAGCCGGAGCATAATCATATTTGGCATGGTGAATTGTTATATGAATATTAATAAGCACACAAAAAATCATCGACTCGCAAAGGGAGGCAGGGGGTAATTCTTCATCCCCTATTTTTCAAAATTCCATAAAACGGAAACCGTGAGCCGGAGCATAATCATATTTGGCATGGTGAATTGTTATATGAATATTAATAAGCACACAAAAAATCATCGACTCGCAAAGGAAGTCAGGGGGTAATTATTCATCCCCTATTTTTCAAAATTCCATAAAACGAAAACCGTGAGCCGGAGCATAATCATATTTGGCATGGTGAATTGTTATATGAATATTAATAAGCACACAAAAAATCATCGACTCGCAAAGGGAGTCAGGGGGTAATTCTTCATCCCCTATTTTTCAAAATTCCATAAAACAAAAACCGTGAGCCGGAGCATAATCATATTTGGCATGGTGAATTGTTATATGAATATTAATAAGCACACAAAAAATCATCGACTCGCAAAGGGAGTCAGGGGGTAATTCTTCATCCCCTATTTTCAAAATTCCATAAAACGAGCACCGTGAGCCGGAGCATAATCATATTTGGCATGGTGAATTGTTATATGAATGTAATTGAGCACACAAAAATTCATCGACTCGCAAAGGGAGGCAGGGGGTAATTCTTCATCCCCTATTTTTCAAAATTCCATAAAACGAAAACCGTGAGCCGGAGCATAATCATATTTGGCATGGTGAATTGTTATATGAATATTAATAAGCACACAAAAAATCATCGACTCGCAAAGGGAGTCAGGGGGTAATTATTCATCCCCTATTTTCCAAAACTCCATAAAACGAAAACCGTAAGCCGGAGCATAATCATATTTGGCATGGTGAATTGTTATATGAATGTTATTGAGCACACAAAAAATCATCGACTCGCAAAGGAGGCAGGGGGTAATTCTTCATCCCCTATTTTTCAAAATTCCATAAAACGAAAACCGTGAGCCGGAGCATGATCATATTTGGCATGGTGAATTTTTATATGAATGTTATTGAGCACACAAAAAATCATCGACTCGCAAAGGGAGGCAGGGGGTAATTCTTCATCCCCTATTTTTCAAAATTCCATAAAACAAAAACCGTGAGCCGGAGCATAATCATATTTGGCATGGTGAATTGTTATATGAATTTCTGCTACATTATTTCGAATATTTGAGCAGAAATCTAAATCTAGAGAAGAAACTCGATGGTTCGTTTTCAGGAGCTGGCTCATTATAAAAGTTGCGAGTGATGGTACCGGTCCATGAATCTTGTGGAAACTCAGCCCAAAATCGTAACTAAAGCTTATGAGGAAATATTTATATGGCTGTATTTGAAGGCAATTTCCCCTATTTGGGTTTGTAAAAAAATATCATGAAATGAATTGGTTGGTATCATGAAACATGCCTATAGGGGATACCATGTGAAAAACCACGAGCCATGCACTCTACCTCGGGGTGGTTTGAGAAGGAAAGCTCCGAAACCATAGTCTTTGTTTTATCAAATGTGAAAAACATATGGGATGAATAATCACCCCTGCCTCCCTTTGCGAGTCGATGATTTTTTGTGTGCTTATTAACATTCATATCACAATTCTCCATGCCAAATATGATTATGCTCCGGCTCACGGTTTTCGTTTTATGGAATTTTGAAAAATAGGGGATGAAGAATTACCCCCTGCCTCCCTTTGCGAGTCGATGATTTTTTGTGTGCTTATTAATATTCATATGACAATTCACCATGCCAAATATGGTTATGCTCCGGTTCACGGTTTTCGTTTTATGGAATTTTGAAAAATAGGGGATGAAGAATTACCCCCTGCCTCCCTTTGCCAGTCGATGATTTTTTGTGTGCTTATTAATATGCATATAACAATTCACCATGCCAAATATGATTATGCTCCGGCTCACGGTTTTCGTTTTATGATATTTTGAAAAATAGGGGATGAAGAATTACCCTCTGCCTCCCTTGGCGAGTCGATGATTTTTTGTGTGCTTATTAATATTCATATGACAATTCACCATGCCAAATATGGTTATGCTCCGGTTCACGGTTTTCGTTTTATGGAATTATGAAAAATAGGGGATGAAGAATTACCCCCTGCCTCCCTTTGCGAGTCGATGATTTTTTGTGTGCTTATTAATATTCATATAACAATTCACCATGCCAAATATGATTATGCTCCGGCTCACGGTTTTCGTTTTATGATATTTTGAAAAATAGGGGATGAAGAATTACCCTCTGCCTCCCTTGGCGAGTCGATGATTTTTTGTGTGCTTATTAATATTCATATGACAATTCACCATGCCAAATATGGTTATGCTCCGGCTCGCGGTTTTCGTTTTATGGAATTTTGAAAAATAGGGGATGAAGAATTACCCCCTGCCTCCCTTTGCGAGTCGATGATTTTTTGTGTGCTTAATAATATTCATATGACAATTCACCATGCCAAATATGGTTATGCTCCGGCTCGCGGTTTTCGTTTTATGGAATTTTGAAAAATAGGGGATGAAGAATTACCCCCTGCCTCCCTTTGCAAGTCGATGATTTTTTGTGTGCTTATTAATATTCATATAACAATTCACCATGCCAAATATGATTATGCTCCGGCTCACGGTTTTCGTTTTATGGAATTTTGAAAAATAGGGGATGAAGAATTACCCCCTGCCTCCCTTTGCGAGTCGATGATTTTTTGTGTGCTTATTAATATTCATATAACAATTCACCATGCCAAATATGATTATGCTCCGGCTAGCGGTTTTCGTTTTATGGAATTTTGAAAAATAGGGGATGAAGAATTACCCCCTGCCTCCCTTTGCGAGTCGATGGTTTTTTGTGTGCTTATTAATATTCATATGACAATTCACTATGCCAAATATGGTTATGCTCCGGTTCACGGTTTTCGTTTTATGGAATTTTGAAAAATAGGGGATGAAGAATTACCCCCTGCCTCCCTTTGCGAGTCGATGATTTTTTGTGTGCTTATTAATATTCATATAACAATTCACCATGCCAAATATGATTATGCTCCGGCTCGCGGTTTTCGTTTTATGGAATTTTGAAAAATAGGGGATGAAGAATTACCCCTGCCTCCCTTTGCGAGTCGATGATTTTTTGTGTGCTTATTAATATTCATATGACAATTCACCATGCCAAATATGGTTATGCTCCGGTTCACGGTTTTCGTTTTATGGAATTTTGAAAAATAGGGGATGAAGAATTACCCCCTGCCTCCCTTTGCGAGTCGATGATTTTTTGTGTGCTTATTAATATTCATATGACAATTCACCATGCGAAATATGGTTATGCTCCGGTTCACGGTTTTCGTTTTATGGAATTTTGAAAAATAGGGATGAAGAATTACCCCCTGCCTCCCTCTGCGAGTCGATGATTTTTTGTATGCTTATTAATATTCATATAACAATTCACCATGCCAAATATGATTATGCTCCGGCTCACGGTTTTCGTTTTATGGAATTTTGAAAAATAGGGGATGAAGAATTACCCCTGCCTCCCTTTGCGAGTCAATGATTTTTTGTGTGCTTATTAATATTCATATAACAATTCACCATGCCAAATATGATTATGCTCCGGCTCACGGTTTCCGTTTTATCGAATTTTGAAAAACAGGGGATGAAGAATTACCCCCTGCCTCCCTTTGCGAGTCGATGATTTTTTGTGTGCTTATTAACATTCATATAAAAATTCCCCATGCGAAATATGGTTATGCTCCGGCTCATGGTTAGCGTTCTATCGAATTTTGAAAATAAGGGATGAATAATGACCCCCTACCCCCGTTCGCGAGTCAATGATTTTTCGTGAACTTAGTCACATTGATATGTCTGAGCATGACATTGTCATGCTCCGACAAATAGTTTCTGTTATAATGAAATACAAATATCCCGAAGATGAAAACTTCACCACATTTCCGAAATAATTTCGATAAATATTTTTTTGTATGTCATTCCTTTGTTTCACTCTAATTCAATCAATCCTAAGATCCCCATATTCTTCATTGCATGCTGTAACGTAATTTCAATGTTAATTTTATCTTCCGTCCGTACGCCACTGATGACCGCGTTTATGCGTATTCGACAAACGGTCTGCTGGAAATAGTCTGCTAACTTCACACCGGTTATCCAGGGGAACGTTGAAGGTTACCACGCGGTCCCCCACGCGTACAAAATCAACGCGGCAATTCTCCATTGTGGCCACTTCTGAACTGGTGTCCCCTCTGCTTCATCTGTTGTTTTCCATTATGACGGTACTTAGGGCCTGGACCCGGTTTAGTTTTCGGCGTGGAAAGGTTTCAAATCCTTGACATGAATGTTCGACCATCTCTTACCATTCTCATTCTTAGGTCATAAACGACCGGAGACACTACCTTCACGACGGTGTATGGACCAGTGAACTTCGGTGCCAATGTGGCTGCAAACCCATCAACAGCAGATGACAAAGGACGACCACGTCGCAGTACTCGATCTCCTAAAAAATCGAATTTCTCGTCTACCCAAGTTATAGTGCCTTGCTTGCTGATTGAATGCTTGCTGCAATCTCGATTTGACGAATTCATACGTTTCCTGCGGGCGCTGAACCTGGTGAGTCCTGTAATTTAGATTAACTCGGTCTTCTGAGGGGTTACCATTCACGTCTTCTATTTCTTCAGGAAACTGTGGAAGTTTCCTGAAGCCCTGGGATTGTTAGTTCCCTACCATAGCTAACTTGCCATCTCATTCCCTCTGATCTGATTCACAGAATTGCGCTATCATGGTCTTTAATGTTCGATTGGCCCTTTCAACGGCATTACACTGGGATGAGTACGGTGAGGTAAATCTATGCGCTATACCCAATTCTCTGAGACTGTTTCTGAACAACCTACTGTCATACTGCACTCCACTGTCTGAAATTACTACTTTTGCACAGCCGTATCTCAATATAACCTGTTCATATAGAGCATTCAACATTCAACCCATTTGGTGAACCGGTCCTGCATTACGACGATATAGGAATTCTCCCTGTTTGATCGTGGCAATGGTCCAATTATGTCGGTTGATACTTCTCTAAACGATGCGTCTACTATCCTATGTTGTTGCATTTTTCCAGCAGGTTTTTGTTGTTTTGGTTTGTAGCGCTGACACGATGTACAGTTCCTCACATACTTCGCAACTTCCCTAAACATTCCTGGCCTGTAGTAGTTTCTAGCAATTCGAGAGATGGTTTTTGTAATTCCAAGATGACCTGCTAACTCAGAATCATGGTTCTCTTTCAGGACGGCCGGTCGTTGTTCGCTGGGTACACACAGCTTCTATGGTTGGCCATCTCCATCTTCGGTGCAATCAGAATAATCCCAGAAGTGTCTATACAGTTTACTCTCCATTATGGAGTAATCCGGGAAGTTCTCAGGATCCTTCTGTCTAAACCGATTTCTTTTTCAGCAACTGAGTCAATGGCGATGTTACGTCTGAGAAGTTTTCAATGAAGCGGCGATACCAGCTTGCAACTCCTAGAAATCGGCGTAACTCCCGGATGGTTCGTGGTGCAGGAAATGACACTATCGACGCAACTTTGTCTGGATCAGTACAGATGCCTTTGGATGTAACGACATGTCCCAGGTATTTTAAAGATTTCCTTACAAATTCGCATTTTTCTGGGTTCAGACGGAGGTTGGCTTCTTTCAATCGACGAAATACCTCTCTCAAGTTGTCCAGATGTTCGTCAAACGTTTCTCCTAGTACTACTATGTCTTCGAGTTAGGCAAAAGCTTTTGGTTCCATTTCCGGGCCAATAACTGTATCCAACAATCGTTGAAACGTTGCGGGGCTGTCATGTAGACCAAAGGGCATCACTGTTAACTGGAACAGCAGTGATCGGTCGGCTCGATTCCTCCAATGGTATTTGCCAGTATCCTCACTTCAGCTCGATAGTAAAAATGTACCTGGCTCTTCGCAGTTTGTCCAGTATTCCAGATATGTGAGGAAGGGGATAGGCATCTTTCTCCGAGACTTGGTTGACAGCTCGAAAATCTATGCAAAAACGATATTTACCATTTTTTTCCTGACCAGTACCACAGGTGAACTCCACGGTGATTCAGGAGGTTCGATAACTCCTTCCTCTAACATATGGTCCACTTCTTCGTTGAAGATTTCTTGGATTTTGGGTTCTGGTGTCGGTATCTCTGTTTAATAGGTTCGGTGCCAGGTTTCAATTTGATATTATGCTCAATCAGGTCAGTAGTAGCATGTAGTGTTTTGAATCCCCCCAATTCTCTGGCGAGGAAAGTATCAAGTTTCTTTTGCTGTTCTGGGGTCAGTTCTGACAGGTGTTCTTCGGTGGTGTCAGCTTCCAGGACCTGTTCTTTGACTGAGCTCGGTTTTGAAAATCAATCTTCCCTCCAGGTAACATTCTGCGGTATTGAGGTTTACTGAAAATTTGTAAGTCGAAAGAACATCCATTCCTAATATAATGTCCACAGGTAATTCACGAATCAGCAGGAATCTTACATCAGCTAGTGTATAATCTCCTATTCTCACGAGGGCCGTATAACGTTTTTGCGTGATGGTGGTGGTGCCATTGGCAATCATAACTACTCCATAATATACCGGTTCTCCTGGAATTCCTCGTTCCTCGAATAGATCTGCCACGGCTTGGCTGCAAAAGCTCCTTGTTGCTCCTGTATCTACTAGGAGTCGGAATGACTCACCAGCTACGTAGATCTCTACTAAACGTCGATTATCATTGGTAATCGTCAGGACCAACGGAGTCAGGGCTTCTCGAGATATGGTCGACTCCATTTCCAAACCCCCGGTTAGTTTTCCGAACATAAGCAGTCTCTTGACAGTATTCCTTCTCTCTGGCATCTGAAACAAAACAGTCTCGCCTTTCCTCGGCATTCTCGAGGCATGTGGCCATATCTACCACATCGGAAACACTGGGTTTTAAAGCAAACTCTCCTTCTCGGTCGTTCTTCGGTTTGATTTTCATTCGGTTCGGTTTGCCTTTCTTAAGGTGGAGTTGATGGTCGGCGACGATCGTTGTTTCGATTCTGGGAAGTTTGTTGAATTGGCTCGGTTTGGGTTGATCTCGGCTGTGGTGAGATTGGACGGTTTTCGCGAGTTCTCCATTCCTGGTTCTGGTTATCAACATGCATTGGGAAGCTTGCTTGGTATTGGCTTGTAGTGCGTGAACTGTGTGTCAGGTGAGGTTCATCGATTAAACGGGGTTTGGAGGGTGGTTCAGTATATATATATATATATATATATATATATATATATATTTTTTTTTTTTTTTTTCCCACCGATTTCGGGTTATCATGCGGCTACCGGACTCTCAGTTGTCAAGGTAGTCGACTCGCTATTGATCCTGCAAACACTTTCGGACTATACGAACGGTGTTCAGAAGTACCTGCTTTTGCGCCTGTGAGATTATCGCCTGATCCGGTCCTAGTTTTCGCGTATTTTCAATAAGGTGTTCCTCTATCAATCCATTGGTCGACATAATCAGTGGCAAGATAGTTATGCCCTTTAAGTTGTGGATCTCTCGAAGCTGAAATGCTAGATCGGTGTACTTGCTTATCTTTTCCGAGAAAGCTCTGCATATATTGTCGTCCGCCGGGATGGTCACATCAAGCAGGAAACAAGTCTTCTGCTCCAGATCAAACAATGCGATATCGGGCGATTGTGTGCCACTCCGCCATCTGTGACCATTGTGGAATCCCAGTATAATTTGTATCGACTGCTTTGCAGCAGTGTTTTTGGCTGATATCCGAAATGTTCTTGTTCGCTGTGAAGTAGGCCCAGTTTGAGAGCCAAGTGCTGGTGGTATATTTTGGCCATTGCATTGTGTCTGTCCAAATAGTCTCTGGGGGCCAACACCGGGCACGACGAAGTAAGGTGCTGAATTGATTCAGGAGCTTGGAAACATCTTCTGCATCTGTCAGAGGGAATATCTTGTTTGGCTATGTGCTTCAGGTACATTCTAGTTGGCATCACCTGATCTTGTATTGCTATTAGCCTTCCCTCTGTCTGTGGGAAAAGGTATCCAGCACGTAAGTATGACAGAGATTCTACTCTATTAACATTTCCACTTTCTAGAAGAGAAGCATATCTACCATGGAGAGCCTTGGATTTCCACTCTTCGATCCACTCTCCAGTCGTGCGTCCGGCCACTTGATCACCCCGAACAGACAGCCGAAGAGCCGAATAGTTTTCGTCAGCCCGGCATATCGCCTGCAGGAGAGGTGAGTCATTCTCATGAAAATAGTTCTTCAAGGAATTAATATGTTGGTCGTGGGTAGCTTCCAAGTTAAGTAATCCTCTCCCTCCTTGTTGCCTCCCAAGGTATAGCCTGATAATAGACGAGTGAGGATGGTGGACTCCATATCTCGTGAGCGCAGCCCTTACTGCTCTATCCATTCCGCGAAGCTCCGTCCTCGACCAGGTCAGCACACCAAAGAGTACACCATGCTAGGGATCGCCCAGATGTTAATAGCTGTGAAAAGTGCTTTAGAATTTAGTCCAGTCTTCAATAGCAGTCTGAGTCTGGCATATAGTCTATCTTTAAATATCTTCTTCATCTCCGGAATTCTGATCTCCAACGCTTGGTTGATTCCCAGGTACTTATAGGTGCCTTCGTCATCCAGAGCCGGTATTGTGATATTATTCATAAGTGTCTGTTGCGTTTCATGAATTTCCCCCTCTTCACCTCCAGCACTGCACATTTTTCATTCCCCATCTGCATATTTATTGAGTCGCTGAATGCTGCTACAATTTCAAGTAATCTTCTCAGCTGTTCCATATTTGAGGCGTATATTTTCAGGTCATCCATGTATAAGCTATGATTAATTCTTATGTTTCGTTGCTTATCTATAATATAGCCGTACTTTGTGTTATTGAGCAGCATGCTCAAGGGGTTCAGTGCGAGGCAGAATATATATATATATATATATTATATTATATATATATAATAATAATAATAATAGCAATTTATTTGATCTAATAACTTTACAGTGTGGATCTCGTCATATTATTCAATAAGAAAAACAATAAAATAAACAGTGATTCAAAGACCCTCAAAATTATTTTCATCTAGGAATTCTCTTAAGTTGTACAAAATCGGGGTTGTTCTGATTTTGGAAAATAAAGTTTAGGACTGTATCCAGATAATTGAGTTAGAGATGGTATTGTAAAACATTTATTGACATCAGTCACAATCATAAAATGAATAAGTCACCCGCATGAAGTTGATACAGTAAAAAATACAATATTAAAGTCATCTTTAAAACTCAGAGTGAATTATCCAACTAAAAACAGAGGTAATCTAGAGAAGTTCAAAATGAGAGGTCAGCTGAAGTCAGACTTGGACTTTGAGAGAGTTCCATTAATTCAAAATTAAACACAGAGTTTTTACAGTGATGATGCAAATGAAATTCATTGCGAGAGCCTCTTTATCTCATCAGAAAAACCAAGGGTTCAATAGTGAATTGCTAGAGTAGTCTGAGTTGTAATAAAGTGAGATTAGGCCTTAGAGGAGTACATGTATTAAAACTTAATAGTCTAAGTCTGGTCTTCATGAGAGCATTACAATATGAGAATATCAAAGTTGAGAAATCAATGATTATGATCTATAACGTAGTTCTGTAACGAGAAGGCTAATTAATCAATTGAGACAAAATTTACAGTGACAAACTACTTTTAGCAAGCAGGGTTAGTGTTCATCAAAAAAATAAGAGTTACAATTGATAATTATGAGAATGACAATATGAGAGTACATTGTATGAGTGTAAATCACCAACCCTTTGATTTGTTTGAAGCTGAAAGCTTGAGTTGCCACTTGCTAAATGTTTCCGAAGAATAAACTTGAGAATTCAATATTATACTGAGGAGTTTTATACCAATCTAATCATGTGGGCAGTACTTGAGGAGACTGCTCAAGGTGAAGCAGGGATTGAGACTGTCAATCAGGTTCAATGTGTGAATTACTTGATCGTTCAAATATTTCAGAGAAGTTGAGTTGAGTTTATTGAGAGAGAAGACTGATTCCATGATTCACCCTCATGCTTGAGATCGTTCATTCATCTGAAACTCGAGAAAAATAATTAGCAAAATTTAATGAGAAGTGGCATGATTGAGAAATGAGATGAACTACACTGAGATAATGAGGTGCACATGAGAATATAATGAATCAAAACTCATTACCACAAATAATGTTCATTTTTGGAAGCATCCAACTAGAATTTCCACTGTGAAAAGTCTAGAGAAATCTGAAAAATCATGAGAACAGCAAAATATACCAAAATATGTATCTTAGAGGAGTCAATTCCATGAGTTAAATGCAATAGAGATTTTCTGAGAGTAAAATGATAGAGGATTACCAGTATTTTTATAGATTTTATGATCTAAAACGTGGACACATTTTCAAACTTTATAAAAGCAGGAAAATAACATTAAATATGCATTAATTGAGAGATGACTTTGAGAAATGTTCACTTACCTAAATGATTGCTTCCAAAAATGAACGAGATGTACAATTAATTTGCGAGGTGACTTTTGAGAATTCTAAATTTCACAAGAGAAGTACAAGAGCGATCTGATCTTCAGAGAGAGTCGATACAGAAAAGGGAGATTGATTGATTGTTACAATTATAACGAGCATGAGTTGATCTGTCAACTGAGTAGTACATAGAATTGAATTAGGTTAACTTGAGTTCACAGAGATGAGAAGTCGTCTTGACGTTTCGGTGCGTTCGGACCATAGGCGTAGTTGAGGATGACGTCTAAGGGGCTCGATTTTTAACATTCCGCCAGCCAATAATAAGCAATGAAATTGATTATTGAATTTTAGAATTGGAGATCTTACGGAGTAGCTTCATATGTAGAGAGGACTGGTAGGCTGGCTAGCTTTGAGATTGGGTTCTTTACTTGTAGAGATGACTGGTAGTATGGCTAGCTTTGAGATTGGTTTCTTTCGCTTGTAGAGATGACTGGTAGTATGGCTAGCTTTGAGATAGGTCTTGTCAACGTGGACGTGGAGGTCTTGAGGGTAACGACTCGAACAAGGCCGTCTAACCCTGGGTGCACTGCCATTACTCGCCCTAATGGCCACTTGCAAGGAGGTAATCGCTCATCGGTGAGGAGAACTAGAGATCCAACCTTTATGTCGTGGGATGGATTGATGCCACTTGGATATGGAGAGGTGACGTTGTAGATACTGAGTAGACCATTTTGACCAAAACTGTTGAGTTCGCTGTTGGATGAACTGCCATCTTGACAGCCGAGATGTTGGGAGTTCTTCGAGAGATGGCTCAGGTAGAGTAGTCAGAGCAGTACCTGTTAGAAAATGACCAGGAGTTAGTACAGAGCAGTCTTCAGGATCATCACTGAGTGGTTCTAGAGGCCTGAATTGAGAATGGCTTCGATTTGGGTGAGAAGTGTCATCAGTTCTTCCATGGTGAAGGCTGATCTTTCGTGATTCGAGAGAGGTGGTAATTGAAGGACTTCACTGCAGCTTCCCATTTTCCTCCCATATGAGGGAGCAGCTGGAGGATTGGAACACCAGTTTGTACCTTCATTCATGAGGAGTCTGGCAATGACCTGGTTTTCTGAGGAGGCTTTCGAGAACATGTTCTTGAGGGTTGCATCTGCCCCAATGAAGTTGGTTCCGCAGTCTGAATATAGAGAATGACAGATGCCTCGTCGAGCTGTAAATCTTCGAAAAGCAGCAATAAAAGAGTCAGAGGAATAGTCACTTACAGCTTCGAGGTGTACTGCTGAGGTGGCGAAGCAGACAAAAACACAAACCCAACCTTTGTGTGTCTTTGCTCCTCTTCCTTTCCAAGTTTTGATCGTGAGTGGGCCTGCGTAGTCTACACCAGTATGAGAGAAGGGACGAGATGGTCTTACTCGTGGTTCTGGTAATTGTCCCATGAGTTGTTGAGCTCGATACCTCTTTGCCGTGCACAAGCAACGCACTTCAAGATGTGGGATTTCACTGGGGTAGAGAAGTCAATTGAGAAAATCGAGGAATTATTGCAGGATGTTTGCTTTCTGGGTCTGAGAGAGCGTGGTGGATTCGTCGCCTACACGAATAACACCTTCTTGGTCGAGGAATGCTGTGAGTCTACTGAACACATGAGAAGAGGATAGAGTTGTACCATTTTGAAGAGCCTTGAGTTCTTGAGGAAAATAAACTTCTTGAGTTGCCTTGATCCAATAGATCCTTGATTTTTCCAAGTCAGCTGAGGTGAGCGGAGATGACATATTCGGACTTGAGGAGCATCTGAGTCGGGCGAGGACTCTTGAACAAAGAGAGGTAATTCTTAAGAGTTTATATAAAGAAGAATACCTGTATATAAGATCCCACGAGTAGTATTGTTTTGCAGCTGCGAGGATGGTCTTTGTGGGTCTTGCTTCAGATTCGGGGTCAATAGTCGGTGCCGGCTGACGATTTGGCCAGGAATCTGGTGACTTGGAAATCCATGGTGGTCCCGTCCACCATAGAGAGCTGTTTCAGTAGTTGAGATGAGGAGAGGCCACGAGAAGCACAATCAGCTGGATTTTTTTTGCCGGGAACGTATCTCCATTGCGCAGTTGGAGTCAGGTCTTGGATGAGCTCTACTTGGTTTCGAACAAAGTCCTTCCAGCGTGATGGATGAGATTTGATCCACGATAGAGACACAGTTGAGTCCGTCCACAAAGTCGTTGAGTATCTAGAATACGAAGAGCGTACCTAGTTAATTTGGCCAAAATTAGAGATGCAGAGAGTTCAAGTCTCGGGATGAGAGGCGTTTCAAAGGCGTTACTTTAGTTTTGGAGGAGAACAGGGAGACTTTGGATCCTGTGGACGGAGAGCGGACTACGAGGTAGAGAACGGCAGCCATGGCAAGTTGAGAAGCATCAGAGAAGCCGGAGAAGTTCTATGGAGGTGTCTTGTTGGGTGCTGTCTCTACCCAACGAGGGACTCGTACATTAGAACTTAATAATGATTTGAGATCTTCTCTGATGTTGCACCATCTATTGATAATTGGAGGCGATAACGGTTCGTCCCATGTCAGTCTCTGCAGCCAAGAGTTCCTGCAACAACATTTTGGCCCTGATCGTGACAGGGGATACTAAACCAAGTGGATCAAAGAGTTGAGCAATAGGAGATAACATAATACGTTTAGTTACCACAGACCCAGATGAGAAAGACTGTATCTTAAATGAGAAGTAATCATCTTGAGGATACCAGAGGAGGCCAAGTAATTTCGTCGAAGTAGGACAGTCGTCAAATGAGATCGGAGAGGAAACCATTTCTTCCTCGGTTACCATCTTGAGAATACTTGGAGCGTTCGATTGCCACTTTGCTAGAGGGAGGCCGCCAGCCATGCAGAGATTTTTCAATTCTTGAGCGATGTCAGTTCTTGTTTCGTGTCGGCTCCACCATAAAATGTCATCAACATAACGACCTTTGGTGAGAGGAGGAATGGCGAGTGGAAACTTGTGACCTTCATCTTCGATGAGTTGGAGGAGGACTCTAATGGCCAAAAACGGAGCTGCCTTGGTTCCATAGGTGACAGTGGTGAGGTGGTACGTCGCTATCTCATCGTTTGAGTCGAACCAGAGAATACTTTGGAGATCCCAATCGTCTGGATGCACCGGATCTGTCTGTACATCTTCGTGATGTCTGTGGAGAAGACAAATTTAAAAAACGACGTAACCCAACATAATACATCAATGACGTCTAATTGTAGTTTCGCTCCTGTATGCATTATATCGTTAAGAGAAGAACCGGTTGAGGTGGGACTGGAACCATTGAACACAAACCGCAGTTTGGTGGATGCGCTGTCTGGTTTGAGGA